>LFYR01001285.1:0-23642 GCA_001185155.1 Zostera marina
CTCAGTCGCATTTATCTCAGTCGCATTGAGCTTCATCAGAACTACGCCTCTTTCAACCCCTAACCCTAACCCTAACCCTAACCCTAACCCTAACCCTAACCCTAACCCTAACCCTAACCCTAAACCCTAACCCTAAACCCTAACCCTAACCCTAACCCTAACCCTAACCCTAACCCTAACCCTAACCCTAACCCTAACCCTAACCCTAACCCTAACCCTAACCCTAACCCTAACCCTAACCCTAACCCTAACCCTAACCCTAACCCTAAAAAAACCCTAACCCTAACCCTAACCCTAACCCTAACACTAACCCTAACCCTAACCCTAACCCTAACCCTAACCCTAAACCCTAACCCTAACCCTAACCCTAACCCTAACCCTAACCCTAACCCTAACCCTAACCCTAACCCTAACCCTAACCCTAACCCTAACCCTAACCCTAACCCTAACCCTAACCCTAACCCTAACCCTAACCCTAACCCTAACCCTAACCCTAACCCTAACCCTAATATTCGAAGAAACCAAAAAATAGAATTACTTTTTCGGTCTACTTTAAAATTATTGATGCCTATTAATGTTTAGCATCATTACTATACTTTCTTATTCAGCTACATGAAAGTCTGGCATGAATAGGTGATGAAACTAGTAAACCAAACAGATGTTAATAAACGTCCTTTAGTTTTAGTCAGTGCAACAGCTGTTGGCTATTATGGTATGTATGCATATCTTTCTCAATATACAACTTTTTAGTTTTAACGTCTTTTTGAATAATAATTCTTTACTACAAAAGGGAAATCAAAGATATAGACAACACGTTAGTAGGCTTCCTGAGGTAGTCCCTAAGGAGGTCATTAAAGACATCAGTCTTTTCTTTGATCCAGAGTGTTACAATAAAAACTGTTGTCACTTGTCACGTTTTGGAGACATCTATGATGGAAGTATGGGAGACCAACCTCCTGAGACAGCGTATCTAGTTATTTTATAACTAAACTACATAGCTAATGGGAGAGTGTCAATGGACTTCTTGCTCGTTTCTTTTTACTTCTATTTTATATTTTTATACTTTATGTAATTTGAGTATTGCATTTATTTTTTTAATGAAATTTAATTGCTTTAAAAAAAACACCGAAATCAACTTTGGAACAATGAATTAAGTTGAGTTTTTACCATTTTTGCGATCGATCCTTTCCACTTGAATCTTTTTAATAATCATTATTGTATCCTATTATTTATAAATGAAGAGCATTTTTCTGCATAATAAAGGAAAATATCATTATTTTAAAGTTTAATCTGAAATCTAGCTACATTTTTCATCTCTTTCTGTAATAGAGATAGTTGCTTGCATTCATGTTATCAGGCACTAGCGAAACACAATCTTTTGATGAACAAAGCCCTCCAGGAAATGACTTTTTGGCAGAGGTAAGAAATGCCATAATAATGATGATATGGTTAACTGTTATAATATAATCACACACATATTTTTGTAATCTTAGTTGATGGTGTGTGGGCTCGCGCTAGGTTGCTCACACACACAACTCTCTAGTATTGTTCCTACTAATGATCGATCTTCCTCCTTGTTGCACTTGGGAAGGTATTTATAACCTTCATCATTGGGCCTACTGGGCCTAGCGGGCCTGTTCGGTTCGGGGTCCGTTTGGACGGGCCCTGGTACCAACATTAGTATTTAAGGATTTGTTTGTTTTAGGAAATCATATCAAAGTCATTGAAATGGAAAACATAATATTTTAAATTTTTAGTATCCCAGAGATCCCCATTAGAGGGCAACTGAACGATTCCTGCTCATCGGAGATTGTTTCTATTGGTTGTGGGTTGATTGCCATGATAAGAGGAAATCAGAGCAGGAATGAAATATTTTGGTACTTGGAGTTTCAACATAGAATCCATCTCCAAGGAAATCAAAGTTGCTTTTCTCGACTACTTGACTGGTATATGTCTGGCAGTTTGATACTGGCCAATGGAGGAAATAGAGAGCTCATTCCGGAACTAGAAGTAAAATTAATCTACACCAAGGTTCTGGGTGCGCACGCATATGCGCGCATATGCGATGATGCGCCCCCAGAGGGAGATGCGCCAGGCGCATCTCCCGGGTATAATCCGACCCGGATCCAGACCTGTTTTAAGTTATTTAAATAACTTAAAACAGTGTTTTGTTTTTATTTTAAAAACAAGGCCAATTTTTTTATTTTAAGTCCTTATAAATTTTTAGCATAAAAATTTATACATTGGTTCATGAAAAGAGCTATATTATTTTTAATATAAGCTCCTCCCACTCTTTAGACTTCATATTTGTTTTAGACAAAATGAATCTTTATTTATAGACCAACCTTCTTTGTGTTTTTTGAATTCTATCGATGTGGGACTAAAAAAGTGTGGTTAAATAAATTATTATTATAGAGTATTTTTTATGTTGTAGATGTATTAAAGAAGGCCCAACCCAGCCCATTACGTTATTATTTTTTAAAAACCTCTTGGGTTATTTATTATTTTCTTTTTATAAAAGTCTCTCTTTTATAAGTTTAAAGAAACCCTAGTCATTTATAGAGCTATATTATTACGAAAATACCCCTAAATGGTTAACCGATTTTTAAACCTTGGTGTTACAATGAATTATAGGGTGTTATAATAGTTAATAAATATATGTATTATAATAATTTTTCTATCCAATATATTTTAAACTAAAAAACTTAATTAATATAATTTAGATATATAAAAAAATATTAATTTTCTATAGTTTTATAAATATTTACGAAAATGCCACTGGCGCATCTGAGCGCATATGCACGCATATGCTCAGATGCTCCAGGTGGCGGCGCATCGCGCAGAGGTGCATCCGGAACCTTGATCTACACATATCTTGATGTTCTGTAGGATGGGAAAGTTTTTGCGTTGGCTACTAAGGTGGAGGAAGAATAAATGCTACTGACAAAGTATTTGGAGATTTTTGATCCCCTGTCATTTATATTGAATTAAAGCAGGAACAAAGAAATCATCTATTTATTTTCCCATAGTTACTCCAAGAATATTTGTGTCAATCGTATCTCAAGGTGGAGTTTCTTTTCTTAAAGGTGGGGAATTCTCTCAATACAACTCTTTTTTATAACAAAGGATACCTTTCTACAAGGAATATAAGGGTCTATGTCTGAGTGATAGATCAAAGCTACTTAATATACCATTAGGCAAATTTGAAATGGAAAAGTATACAATGGGATTTTTGAATTCTAGACCTTAATAACCTAAAGAGCTTTTGTCACTAGTTAAGCTAATCACTTTTCGTTCTCTCCACACAATTCATGGTGGGGTTTATATCTTCAAAATTTATATATGTAGAGGGAAAGATATCACAGATTGAAATGAATGGAATGGACTGAAGAGAAGTATTTGCCTGGATAATCAATTATGCCAGGATTTTCTTCAACCATTGTAAATTCAAAGGAAATATGACCTAGAGGGAGAAAATCAATATTTTATTTAGATGCATGTGTATATGTAATTGATAAAATATCTCTATGTGATTTAGGTTTATGTAGTCACTTCACTGAGTTTCAATGGTGTAACCTTAGCATTCACTATGAGTTCGCGACTCATGTTCCCAGTTAACCTATTTTTTATTTAGAAACGTCGACACATTTTAATGTATTTATTCAGCATGTCAAAGTTGTCAAAACATTTGGGTTTGTAAAGAATGGGAATCATGTGCTTTGAAAGTTGATAAGGATGTCAAGGTTGTTCTTGGCAAAGATGGAGGTGCTTTAGGTGTGTGTTTATTTCCATTTCTGTTTATTTATTATTTTATTTCACATGGCTGCATTGTCAGCATGTGACCTATGAAATAGTTTTTCTCTACCGTCTTAATGCTTAAGTAGTCCTATTTAAAAGATCAGAAGTCAGAATCATAATTTTTATTCTTTTTTTGTTTAATCTTATTGATTTAAATCTCGTAAACTCCAAATTTTCTTTATCAATGTATTTTGTGTCAGTTCTTTCATTTTTTTCATTTGAAATGTTTCAGCAAAAATGATCCCTCTTTTTATGATGTTTGCTGGTGGTCCTATTGGTAGTGGAAAGCAATGGTACTCATTTAGACATTACTTTACCTTGAACTTTTTCTCTAGTATTTTTTTTTAAATAATAAGAGAAAAATTAAATTGTTTTATTAGAAAAAGACTGGCGACAATTTGAATTTTTTTTTAAAAACATCAATCGTTGCAGGTTTTCTTGGATTCACTTGGATGATTTAGTGAATTTAATATGTGAATCCATCGCAAATCCTTCCTGCCAAGGTAAGTAATTTTTTTGAAAAATGATTTCATATACTATAAGTGAAACTGGAAAGTTAGGAAATGGGGGAATCAAGTGATCGACCCCTCTAAACATATATTAGATGTGTTTATATACACTTGAGTTTAAGATTAGATCTTAACTGAATTCAGTTCAGATCTAATCTACACTAACTAATTACAATTAGTATTATAAGGGCTAAAATGTAATTACAAACAAATGAAAACAAATAGCCTTATTTATTATTACTAATAGTCCCCCTCAAGCTCATCTGTGGTAACTGATGAGGTTGGCTCTTAGCTCCATGAATGATGCTAGCTTTAATGCCTTAGTGTATCAGCTCGTTGCATGGTATTTGGAATATGAATAACTTGAATAGCCTTCTTCTCCATCCTCTCCCGTACAAAATTGAAATCAATTGCAGCATGCTTGATTTTAGTGTGGAACATGGGGTTTGCAGCCAATTGAGTTTCTCCCAAGTTGTCACACCACAGTTTATGTGGTGTATCTACTTTTACTCTCATCTCTATCAGCAAATTAGATACCCATTCAACTTCTGCAGTGGCAGCTGTGATTGCCCTGAATTCTGACTCAGTGCTGGACATAGACACCATAGATTGTTTTTGAGAACACCAAACTATCAGTGATTCACCCATATATACGTGATACCCAGTCTGGCTTTTTCTGTCAGTTGAATCAGATGCCCAATCTGCATCACTATATGATGTAATCTCATTGGAACAAGTTTTTCTGAGCACAATCTCCATACTGTGTGTACCAGATAGGTATCTCAGAATTCTTTTTAACATCTGCCAATGTATTTCTTTGGGTTTCTTCATGAACTGAGCTAACTTGTTCACTGCATAAGCAATATCTGGCCTTGTGGTAGTGAGATACTGCAGTGAACCCACCAACTGCCTATATTCAGTAGAATTCTGAATTTATTCTGCATCAGAGTAAAAATCAGTATTAGGTTGCATAGGTGTAGCAATGGGTTTTAGGTTTTCATACACATGCTTATTAAGAAGATGCACCAAGTATAACTGTTGGTCTAAGAATAAACCATCAGAGTGCTTCCTAACTCTGATTCCCAGAAAATACTCCAAGTTTCCACACAATCTCACAGCAAATTCAGATTTTAATTCATTCAAAAATATTTCTATGCCTTAAGCACTCGAGCCTGTAATGACTATGTCATCTACATATACAAGTATGTAGATGACTTCCTCTCCAGATGTAAGCACTCTTCGGATTGTTTTGTGCTTGACAACAGGGTTGAATGTCTCAGTATAATCCAGTCCTACTTGATTGGTGTCATTGGCCACCAATCTTGCCTTCATCCTCTCTATTGTCCCATCTGACCTTTCTTTCACTTTGAACAGCCATATATTATTGATTATATTATCCACTGGATTCCTTGGGATGAGTTCCCAAGTCCTATTCCTTGCAAGAGCATTGTATTCCTCCTGCATTGCCTTCTTCCATTCAGGGTCTTGCAAAGCATACTTCACTGACTTAGGGGTTTAATTTGTTTTGGTGTGGGAGATATATTGCAAGCATATCTCTGAACTTTCTTGACAATTTCCCTCGATGCTCTAGTGACAGGTATGTGTTTTGTTACTGGATTTTCTGCTATTTTTGGATTATACTCTTCTTCAGAGTTCGATCCAGAGTCATCAGACCCTTCATCCTCATCATTTTCCATTGCAACAGGTGCTCTTCTACTATACTGGATAAGAAGTGATAGGAAGTTCAAACTGTGTAGTAGATTGAGAAGCCACTGCATGTTCTGAAATATCTGCCACTACTTGTTCTGAATTGTCATTTATTCTGCTCTGTTCAGCCTCTACTTCACCCTCATCTGATTCACTCTCCTCTGCCTCAACTGATTGCGTTGGAGATTGAGAAATAACTGTTTTCTTTGACTGGAATTTATTTTCTTCAAAGATCACATCTCTGGAAATTAGTGTCTTCCCATCCCTCATATCCATGCATATGTATCCATCACAATTGACTGGATATCCTAGAAAAACATAGGAAGCTGATTTGTCACTCAATTTGTTTTCGCTATATGGTCTGAGATTGGGATAACATTGCGACGAATATTTTCAACTTATAATAATCAGAGGACTTGGGGTGTAAAGCTTGATAAGGTGATATACCTTTCAATATTTCAGTGGGGTTCCTGTTATATAGATAGACAGATGCCATGAATGCAGTCCCAGAAGTGTGTTTCCAACCCTACATGCTTCAACATAGCCAGCCATGTGTCTACTATATGTTTGTGTCTGCGCTCTACCTTCCCCATCTGAGGGTGAGTGTGTGGACAGCTAAGACGATGTATTATTCCATTACTCCTTAACAATTTTGACAGTTTTAAAAACTCTTTCGCATTATCAGTTTGGAGAGCTTTTATATTCCTGTCATATTGTTTTTCAGCCATGCATTTGAATTGTACAAAATATTCTTCAACTTCAAATTTTCTTCTCATCAAGAAAACTCAATTGTAACTAGTTGAAGCATTCACAAAATTTACATAATACCTATATCCTTCTATGGATTCAGTTGGGACAGGGCCCCACACATTAGCAAAAATAAGTTCAAGTGGAGTAGTATAAATTGAGGTACTTTTATTATGTTTCAATTTTTTAACTTTTGCAACACAACATTCCTTACATAAATTTTGGATATCATTTGTATCTGAAACTCGAATTAAATTTTGTTTGTTGAGTTGCTTCATAGCCCTCGAGTGTAGGTGCCCCAATCTCAAGTGCCACACTCTAGCAGTGGCCTTCATCCCCAACTCCATTTGATTAACTTGCATCCCTATATATTTCAATTGAGCTTGTCAAGGTCTTGCAAGCTAAAATCATTAACTATGACATTTGTATGTACGATGAGGTGACTGGGAAATCAGCAAAAGCTCGAACGTCAAATTTAAATGAGGAGCTTGGGCAAGTTGATACAATCTTATCATATAAAACAGGTACCCTGATATGTAATCAAATGGATTTTTTTAAATGTTCCATTGTAGGAGTATCTTATGGTATTCACTCCAGCGAAGTAGAGATGGCTGCAGTAAAGCATATGGAATCAGAATCTATATTTTTTTTTTAAGCAATTAAATTTCATTAGAATAAGGCTAATGCCAAGTTTACAAAAATAGAGAATAGAAATACAAATAAAAGTAAAAAGAAATGAGCAAAAAGCTCATTGACTCTCTCCCATTAGCTATGTAGTCTAGTTATACAGTAACTAGATACGCTGCCTCAGGAGGTTGGTCTCTCATACTTCCATCATAGATGTCTCCAAAGGGTGACAACACCTATTCTTGTAATACACTGAATCAAAGGAGAGACTGATGTCTTTAATGACCTCCTTAAAGACTACCTCAGGAGGCCTACTAGTGTGTTGTCTATATCTCTTATTTCTCTCCGTCCATATATGCCACGACAAGCATCCAATAGCATTCCATATTAACCTCCAAGGGGGAGAGTGGCGCGTAATCTTTTGTGCTGCCTCCGTTAAATCCTCTAATCTAATATCTGGATTGGATTGAGTAGGGACTGGAATGTTCATTATTTTCCAGAAAGCGGAATCCAGGTGTTCCGCCAACGGAATTAATAGAGATCTAGAATAATAACAGTTAAAGAAAAGATGACTCCTAGTTTCATCTTCCATATTGCACAACAAGCAAACAGAAGGCATTTGTACTCTCCAACTTCGCAGCTTCTTGAACGTGTTTAGGTGATCCCATTTCACCCTCCACAACATAATAGAGAATTTTGTCGGCATCTTCGACCAAATTCTCTCAGCTAACATGTTTTTATGCTTTCTATTTCTAATACTTTCCACTGTTCCCCCCAATTTATTTATCGGAGTACCAGATCTCTACACAATCGTACTATTGACCCTACAATCCAAACATTTATCCACTAGGCTTCTTTCTGAAACAAAAGCTTTCCAAAAATGTGAATCCACAGTAGGCCTGATTTGTATATTATTAAACGTTTTTCCTTTAATATACCTATCTTGGATCCATTTTACCAGAATAGAATCGCTCCTATCCCAGTACTTTGAAGCTCTCTTAATATTGGTTGCAGTAGTAATAATAGGAAGGTCTCTAACCCTTAGACCCCCTTCCGCCTTGGGAAGGACCATTTGGGCCCATGAGATCCCTTCCCTTCCGTCCCATATAAATATCTATAAGCTAACCTTCTCACCTTTTAACCACAGAGTCAGGGATAGTCATACCTTGCGCCCAATAAGTATACTTTCCAGCTATTATCCAGTTAACTAGTTGTATTCTCCCTTCATAGGAAAGACATTTCCCTCTCCATCTTGCTAAGAGCGCCTCTATAGACTGGATTAGCTTCCAACACTGTCCAAATGACTTTTTCTTTCCCGTGATTGGTAAACCTAGATATGTTGTAGATAGACTTTTAAAAGTATATCCTAAGATATTATGCAAAGATTGATTTTCTGCACATACTTTTGAAAAGGTGGAGGAGCTCTTGCTCGCATTTACTTCCAATCCCGAGAACAATGAGAATTTCTCAAGCACCGTTTTAATTGCATTAAGCGATTTCAGATTTGCCTTTGAAAATATGAGGATATCATCCGCATACATGAGGTGAGATATAGAAGTAGCACCATTCACCTGATAAGTGTCTATTTTTTTGTTCTTTACTTCATTCTGTATCAATCTACTTAGAAGATCCATAACCATATCAAATAGAATAGGAGATAGAGGATCACCTTGTCTAATCCCCCTCTGGCTTTTGAAGGAAGGCGTTGGAGTCCCTTCCACCAGCACCGAAATGAGATTTCAGAAGAAATGAGACATTTCAGAAGAAATGAGATGTTTAAAAAGAACTTGGAAAGAAAAAGAAATCTATTCAGAGAGTCTGAGAAGCAACCTAAAGATGGGAGAATTAATTATTGATGGCATAATTAATTAATTTCCATTCAAATCATAGTTGAATTAAATCTAAGATTGTGCCAACTAGTTGACTAATGATCCAACTCTAGCTAGTATCATATAATTGACCAACTTTATTCATTTTTAATTCCTCAAAATCTATACCTAGCTAGATAGCTTCTAATTCTATAAATAAACTTCAAGTCAATCGATCTGCCATCTCCAACTTAACCAACTGCTTCACTTCATCACCATGGTCATGCAACTTCCACAACACCACAAGGTTAACTTCACTTCATCAAAGACATTTACATCAAGCTTCATATCCGAAGTGAAGGAAATACTTTTCCCCGATGACCTTTTAAGTATTTCTACAAACCTTCATCCTCTACATCTTCTCTGTCGTCGCGACTGGAAAGAATATGGAATCTATCTGCATATTTCCTCCCAATGCTAAAATGGTTGCCCAAATACACACTTACCAAATTCCAAGACGACTTGGTCGCAGGTATTTTATGTATTTATTTGTAATCGATAAATCATATATATAAGATAGAATTTATATAAGATAATGATCGACAAGATAGTATGACTGTATGAAATTTTACTTTACCTAGCTCAACTGTGAATCTCAAGAATGTCAAATGGGTGGGTAAATTTTTACATCGAGAGTCACGATTACATATCTAATACTATCTTATGAATTATTATCTCATCTGAATGGATCTTTATATTTAAATTGTATATAATTAAAGATCATTAATTTATTATGATGAATATTATACTTATATACAATCAGGTATAACAATCGCAAGTGTCACTATCCCTCAAAGCATTTGCCATGCTCGTCTCACCCATCTACCTCCCATCATTGGGCTTTGTAAGCGATTATCCATCAACATATATATAATATAGAGAAAGAACGATTCATGTAAAATATTTTAGATGAAATAGATATGAGATATAAATCTATTCATTTAATTTTGATCTCGACATTTGTTGCATGTGAATAAATATTGTTAATTTCAATCTAATGTATTTTATATGAATTTACGTACTATTATATATATAATGTTTACTTACCCACGTATATACTCATGATTTGAATACTTAATCTTAAGCTAGATTCATGCTTCGTCCCACCATTAATCTACTCCATCTTTGGAAGCTCGAAGAATGTTGCGATAGGAACAGTGGCATCAGCATCAATTTTATCAGCATCTATCATAGGAGACGAAGTATCACCAATTGAAAATCCTGACCTCTACCTTTGCTTGGTATTCACATCCACCTTCTTCGCTGGAATCTTCCAAACGATGATTGGAATTTTTCGATTAGGAATTTTAGTGGATTTTCTTTCAAAACCTACCATATTAGGGTTCATGAGTGGGACTGCTACCATTATTATCCTACAACAATGCAAAGGAATATTGGGATTAACACATTTCACCATTGAAGCTGATGCTGTTTATGTCGTCCATTCTCTATACCACCATCTTCAAGAGGTTAATTATATATATACTTTTACTATTATTTAAATTAATTGTTAATTATGATTACTATATATCTTAAGTTCTTAACAATGCATGTGCAATCAAGTTGGGAAACCCTACTGATTGGATTAGTCTTCGTATGTTTCCTTCTACTGGCAAAATACATTGTAAGTATATATACAGAATATTTTATTTTCCACATAATCTGAATTCATGTTAAATACAATCCATCAATTAAACTAATTATCTGCATGTAGAAACATAAAAAGCCAAAGTTGTTCTGGCTATCTGCTATGGCTGCTCCATTGGTTATGATATTTGGAGGTCTCTTTTTATACCTTATACATGCAGAGGATCATGGGATTCCTACAGTTGAGTATCTTATGTAAATATAGTTCGAACTGGTTATAATCTGTCGTTGGTGTTTTTTGTCTGATCGATTAGTAATTATAGGTTGGCCCATTGAAGAAAGGACTAAACCCGTTATCTATTGGACACTTAACTTTCAATAACCAACATCTAAGAACAGTCATCAAGGCTGGAATAGTCACTGGTTCTCTTGATTTAGCGGTAAGATAGCCGTTTAATTGACAATTAATCAGTAATTGCGTGATCTAATTATAATATTTTAGTGGAAGTACCTGACCGGCGACACCAGTAAGAGGTGGCGTTCAAGAAACGGAATGTGTATATATATGCACTGGGTTTCAGGTGCGATGCACCATATATATAATCTTCTGGATGGGCCGCAATTCCCATCCAACGGCACAGTGAACTTCGCAACAATGGCTGAACCACAGTGAACTTCAGCGAACTTCACTGGCTGAACCATACACACCACATCCAGACGACGGGCGGTCGGATCTCGCCGGCGCACCGAACCGCGCCGTGCGAGAACCACACTAAACGTGCGCCGTATATATATATCTGTGTGTGATCGATGGATTTAAGTAAATAATTAATTATATATAGGAGGGAATAGCAGTGGGAAGGAGTTTAGCTTTGATGAACAATGACCATGTTGATGGAAACAAGGAGATGATAGCATTTGGAATGATGAACATTGTTGGATCCTTTACTTCTTGCTACTTAACTACAGGTATATATATATATTTGGGGATACAATATATTAATTTTAATTATATATTTAGAGCTATAACATTCCTTATAAATTCAGGGAATTGAAGATTTAATTAGCTTCATTTGTGAGATTGACACATGCATATATATATCAAAAATTAAATGACCACGTCAATTCATACATGATTAATTCTTCATTTGAAATATTAATCTTCACAATTGATGCATGGTACGCAGCACCATTTTCAAAATCGGCGGTGAACTATGATTATGGTTGTAAGACAGCCATGTCAAATGTGGTGATGGCAACATGCATAATGTTGGTTTTTCTCTTCTTGGGCCCTTTCTTCAGATACACACCCTTGGTGTCTCTAGCTTCCATGATCCTACTCTCCACTGGTAGTTTGATAAAGTTGAAAGAAATCAAAGAGTTGTTCAAGATTGATAAGTTCGATTTTTGTATATGTATCATTTCCTTCCTTGGTGTCGTCTTCTTAAGCATGGACATTGGGCTCTTGATTTCTGTAAGATTCACATTCAATTCTAGATTAAACTCATATCTCTTTTCCCTCACAGCGAATTAAATAATATTTAACCCTAACTGAGTTTAGAGAATTTACAATTTCTATATGGTGAATTAATATTATAGGTGTCGATTTCGGTAATAAAGATATTGTTGAATGCTGCGAGACCAAAAACTTACAAACTTGGAAATTTTGAAAATACAACTATGTATCAAGATGTAGAGCAATATCCATCTTCTTCCACTTTTTCAGGAATTCTAGTTCTTAGGATCTGCGCACCTCTGTTCTTCGCCAATGCTGGTTATCTTAGAGAAAAGTATTATATACATTTTTTTGAGAAAGATATTACTATACATACATAGGTGTTATAAGGTTATAACCTTGTTATAAATGTGTCATCATAATTAATCAATACCATTAGAATAACATCCATGCAATTGAGTAAAAATGTCAAGTTGGAATGGCTAAGATATCAATTATATATAACACGTTGCTTTATAACATCTGAATCTGGAGATGAATGGTTAAGATCAATTATAATACATTGCCTTATAACATTTGAATCCAATCCTATATGTATAGGATTAAATTTTAAATCTTGTATATATATATATATTAATTAATTAATCGATATTGATTTATTTTGATTGTCTTTTTAGGATTAAGAGATGGGTTGAAAGTGAGTTGGATTTAGTAACTAGCAGTGGATGTCAAAACTTAGAATATATCATACTCGACGTTGGTGGTAGTCGCTTCTGATCAGAGAAGGACTATAAACATGTAGTTCCACTACAAAAAATCAGCGTATTTCTGGCGGCTTGGCCGCCTGTAAATGGTATCCTGGCGGCTAGGCCGTCGGTATGCCATCGCCAGAAGTAATGTCGCCAGCTTGGTCATTTCCAGGCGGCCAGGCCGCTGGTAATATTTTTTGGAATCCAATTGTTCATCGAAACTGCTAGCGGCTTAGCCGCTAGTAATTTTCTGGTGTAAATTTCAATTTCTGACGGCCAGGCCGCCGGGATAATCTACCCGGCAAAAAAAAATGTAAAAACAAAAAAATTTAAAACCCTAAATAATAAAATCAAAACCCTGATAATTAATCTCAAATTAAAAAATAAAACCCTAAAACTTAAACATTATATACATAAACCCCCAAAATAATATCATCAAATCCCCAAATGAAATCCACAAATACATAAAACATCATATACATAAACCCCCAAAATACAAGATACACACATAACACATATAACACTTAAATTTAAAAATTATACAAACCTTCAAAACACCGACCGGGAGATGTCCGACGGAAAAACAGTTCGGCGGATGACCGGCGATGAAGAAATCCAACCTATAACAAAATAATTTAAATACATAATTAAAACCCCAATTAAATTAATTAATTAATCTGTAATTAAATAAATTCAAACAGTAAAACTAAATAAATAAACTAAAATGAAATAAAACTAAAAATAAATAAACTAAAACAGTAAAACTAAAACTAAATAAATAAAACTTAAACTAACTAAATAAACTTAAACTAAATAAAACTAAAACTACAAAATAACATACATAAATCAACCTATTATATCAACATACATAACATACATAAACATACATAACTCAACATACATAAATATAGTAAATCAACTCTAATTTAACTTCACTTCATGCATTTCATTTAATTTAACCATAAACATACATAAATCCGATAAACTTCATTTTATTTCATTCATTTTTTTTATTTAATTTAACTATTTCATTTCATCAACATACATAAATCAACCATAAACTTAACCCTAATTAAATCATAAACTTAACCCCTAATTAAAACAGTAAATCAACTCTAATTAAATCAACCAAAAAATAACTAATTTCAAAACCTAACATCTAACCATAAAATAAAACCCCCAAATACATAAACCCCCAAATAAAACCCCCAAATACATAAACCTCCAAAAAGATAAACCCCTAATTAAATCAAACACCAATAAATCAAATGAAGAACAAAAGATAAATAAAAAAGATAAAAAGATTAAATGTAGATTAAATGAAGAAGATTAAATGAAAAAGAAGAAGAAGAAGAAGAAGAAGAAGAAAAAGAAGAGATGAAAAATAAGAGGACAAGATCGAAGAAGAAGAAGAAGATGGAGAAGAAGAAGAAGAGGAAGATGAAGAAGGAGAGTAAAATACCTTGGAAAGATGACCAGATGTGCTCAAATCGTCGGAGAAGAGTTGGGGAGGAGTGGGTAGAAGTTGGGAGAAATGAAAGAAATCTGGAAATTTTTTTATATATATAAAAAATCCTGGTGGCCTGGCCGCCAGGAAATAGTTAAGTTATAGTTGACTAGGGTTGACTGTACGGGGAACCACGGCGGCGCAAATGGGAAATTTTTAGAGTTTCCTGAAATTCCTGGCGGCCTGGCTGCCAGAAAATTTCTCTCAATTACATGGGAAAATTTTCTGGCGGCCTGGCCGCCGGTAACTTAACAAAAAAAGGTCCCGGCGGCCTGGCCACCAGCTCATTTCTCACATTTAAGCGGGAAAAATTGTACCGGCGGACTAGTGTTATTTTCCGGCGGCCTGGCCGCTGGTCCTAACTACCGGCGGCCAGGCCGCCAGGAAGTGGCCGCCAGAAATACGCTGGTTTTTTGTAGTGTTCTGTTGGCCTGAAACTAGATTCTGATAGTGAATCAGTCCATCTGATAGTGCATGGACCACGCGGAGTCATTTGTGTCGCTGTGAGCGCAATGACTCAATCCCATCTTGTCGCTTTGGCCTTGATGCGGATCACCTTGCTTGGGGGGGATACTGGCGGTACACGCGTGTTTTTTATGCTCTCTTCAGGGGGGAGTACTGGTGAGACATGCCTGATTACGTCAGTCACTCCCAGCAACGTCCTTCAACAAGGACTAGGGTTCCATCGCTTTATGTCGGACCCCCGGAGAGTTCCACAAATGCGGAGGAAGTGTCTACGTCAAGTACTCAAGGCAACACCTGAGAATCGTCGACTGGGACTACCAAGTCGCTGACTCCAGGGGTGAATCGCCAACTCCAGACAGGGCACTCGGATCTGGTAGACCGAGGACCTGACCACAAGGGAGTCGGCAACTCCACCTCTGAATCGGCGACTCTCATACCTGAGTCGCCGATTCCCAGCCGTTACTTGGGAGGGCCCACGTTATTATGGCACCCTTAATTGGACACCATAATAGGGTGGGTCCCATGCTAATGAATGGGGAAACGTCCCCCAGGACCCTATAAAAGGGGTTCTTGGGGGTCCTCTACTCCCAAGTCATTCCCACTTGACCACACCACACCAGGGCAATCCAAGGAGTCCGAATCGCCTACTCCCAAGAGAGTCGCCGATTCCCCTCCACTTCTGCAGGTACATTGACGTAGAGCACGCATCGTGGACTCCAAAGCCTCCGACTCTCCTCGCAACCCCGCGAACCTACTGGTAGCAGATTCCGTGCTTCATCAGTATCTTTAGTCTTTACTAACTTTTTTATTACTCATCTGATTCTACTGTTCTAAGTTCTCTACCTTCTTATTTCTAAATCGAGTGTTGGTGGATTCCAAGAACTTCTTACCAGTGAGGAAGATCTTCATCTTCTTCACTAACTCTGTTCTCAACTAGAAGCTACATCAGGTGGTATCAGAGATGTGGTTGAGGAGTTACTATGGCTGAGAATAATAAGGTAGAAGCCACTAAGTAGAAGAACGTCCAAGTCCTATTTCAAATAGAGAACACTTCATGATGTAGGTGGAAGCTCTCTTGGCTAGCAGATGACGCAAAATACTGAAGAAGATTGAGATATTCTTCCTTTGATCAGATCGGGGCTTGGAATCCACCAAGTTATGATCTAGATCTAGAATAGTAAAAACAGTATGAAGAAAAAGTGGAAGAAAAGTAGAAGAAAAAGCACAGATGCTTAACAAAAGAGAGAGAGGGAATTAAGGTAATACCTTGATTTGCACAAAAAACTAAACTGATTCTCTTCCATGGGTCCATTGTATTTATACTCACATCATTGGTAATGAGCAACCCAATGATGTGAGTTAAATGTTACTTAAAAGGAATGTGAATTGGCTTGACCTTGGTCAAGCCAATTACCTCCCCTTTGGTAACATCCGAGTCCCAACTTATTAAGTGCATAGCTGATAATACTCTGGACTACATCATGCACCCCTCCTTCAGATTCATGCACCCCTAACCCTAACCTACATCATGCAACACAGTAGATAGGAGATCGGGTGAAGAAGAGAAATTGATCTTCTTCACAAAAGTAACTAGAATGCAGGAGTATCAAGAACAATAAGCAAGCAGAGATAGTAGATCTAGAATAGCCAAAAGTAGAAAAGAAGAAGAAGCAATAATAGAGAAGAGAGGATGGATCAAGTGTGCACAGATAATGAAAATAGGTCCAAGTGTGCACAGATAATGCGTTGAACTACGTTATGGCTGGACGCTTGTTGATGGATAAATATCCACATATATTTTAGACCCCATGTGCTGCCCATGTCTTGGACCTATTGTTGAAGGACATTGCAAGGTAATTTATAATTTTATTTTCCAAATTCACACATAGATATTTAGAATTCAGACTTATATTCTATTTTCCAAATACTATTTGTTGTAGAATACCTCGTTATAAAGAAGTGATCCAAAGTGGGAAAAAGATCACTAGTTTTATCCATTCTATCTCTACTTTGCGTGCAGAGTGGATCAAGGTCAATGGTAGAGAGCTAATTCGGTGCGGAGTCACTCGTTTCGCTACAACTTTCCTCACCCTGCAAACTATCAAAAGTGCCAAGGATAATTTGAGGAAATTTAATTGGTCCAATTGGGCGAGGGGTCCCTCTCTAAGAATTTGCTTGGATGTGACTGATTTAGTCCTTAATGCACGATTTTGGTTGACTGTCGATCAAGTCCTTTTAGCGTCGGAACCTATTTTGAAGGTGTTAAGGATTGTGGATGGCGACACTAAACCGAATATGGTTTACCTTCAAGGAGCCTTCTTAGAGCCGAAAAAAGCAATAAAGAACAACTTTGAAGGAGATTCAACTTTGTACCTTCCGATTTATGATATTATGGACAAACGTTGGGAGAAGCATTACCAGGCTCCTCTAATAAAGGTTGCATTTTTTTTTGAATCCATATTTCTACTTCAAGTTGAAAAGGTATGATTTAATTGAACATTTTTACTTCATTAAATATATAATTCTAATTTGTTCAAGTGTTCAACTACAGTGATCCAGAAACAAGGGATGGATCTCTGGAGTATGAGTCAGCCTTCAATAAATGCATTAAAAAAATGATTCCTGATGTTGAGTGCATGGTTAAAATCTATACTGACATGTGCTTGTACAAGAAGAGACAAGGAAGTTTTGGAGGACCTGCAGCAATTAAAATGGCTGAAACTACACATCCACTACAATGGTGGGAAATATTTGGCACAGATACTGTGGAGTTAACGAAAATTGCAACAAGAATCCTGGGTTTATGTTGCTTAGTTTCAAGTTGTGAAAGGAATTGGAGTACTTTCGTACATGTAAGTTCTTTACATATTCAATTATTTATTTCATATCATTTAACTATCTAAAATCAAATGTCATTTACAGTTTCATACCAAGTTAAGGAATCGCTTGGGCGTTGCGCAGCTAGATAACCTCGTCTACGTCAACTACAATATGAAGTTGTCAGAGAGGTTCAAAATGAACAAGTTATTGGTTGAAAGTGGCTCCAAAAAGTATGATGTTATTCACGTTAACGAGTTCAACCTGATGAGTGAATGGGTCACTGGTATTGATGGACCATGCAATGAGTGGGTGTATACTGAAGAAGGTCTCACTTGGGCCGACGTGGAGACAGCAGCTAAAGCAACTAAGCACCCAGGGCCATCGACTAGAAGTGGTCAATCTAGATC
This sequence comes from Zostera marina, assembly GCA_001185155.1. Taxonomy (NCBI): domain Eukaryota; kingdom Viridiplantae; phylum Streptophyta; class Magnoliopsida; order Alismatales; family Zosteraceae; genus Zostera; species Zostera marina. Next base: position 18,248 of record LFYR01001285.1, read on the forward strand.
ATTTACTAGTCAAGTTCGTGATGACGACCATGAGGTTGAAGATGTTCAAGAGAATGAAGATAAGGGTGAATCCCAATCTATGGATGTAAATCATTTGTTCTATAAACGGATAAAGAGGACACAGGATCACCTGCAGATCATATTATGTATTTCAAATTTGTACTAGTCTACCTATAGATCGTATTATGTATTTCAAGTTTGAACTAATCTATGTGTTTTGAACTACTTTAACTATTTTGATATATTTTATGAAGTAGATATATTTCAAGTATATAAAAAATATAAGAAAAACCTTTATTTTCGTATATATTTATGAAAATGCCACTGGCGCAAAAGCTCAAATGCTCCAGGTGGTGGCGCATCGCGCAGAGGCGCATCCTGAACCTTGAAGCCAATTACCTCCCCTTTGGTAACATCCGGGTCCCAACTTATTAAGTGCATAGCTGATAATGCTCTGAAGTTCAGTCTGAACTACATCATGTACTCCTTCTTCAGGTTCAATTGACCCCAATTGATCAATACTCTGCTGTTCAGAAAAATACTTTCTTATATCACACACGTTGAATGACTTTGAAATGTTGTAGCTGTGGCAGGTCAATGATATAGGCATTGTCATTAATTTTTTTTAACACTTTGAATGGTCCATGATTTCTTGCTTTCAGCTTTGAGTATGTTCCTGTTGATGTTCTTTCCTTATGTGTACCATCACCATTTCGCCAACTAGGAATTCTTGGTGCCTTTTTCTTTTTATCAGCCTGAAATTTATTTTTTCTGTTTAAATTTAAATTTCTGCCTGAAATTTATCACCCTCTCCATCCCCTTCTTAACCATCACTCTGCCACGGTTTCTCCCAGTAGACCTTGTTGTCAGGCTTCATGTATACCGAATTGAGTGTATTGTCTGTTGGAAGAAGAAGGAGAATTAAACCAGAATAAGTTGCTCATCTGTCGAAAAAGTAGACAGATGAAATGAGAAACCAACAAAATATGTAAATTTTGCTATAATAGGAATATGTTGAACATTAACATACCAAAACTAACAACAGACAACACAGTACAGGAAGCATTATCCAATAAACAATTAAAAGGATAAGAATTTTTGAATGACAATCAACCAGAAGCCTCCACGGCTCCACTTATTAAAAAAACATAGAAAATAAAGAAATAAAAAGATGGTTCGTGCGTGCGACTTTGAGGGAACTGCAATTAAAAGCCCTAAAACGTAGTAGATTTTTTCTTCCTTACACTTATTGGAAATCAAGAAAAATCTTCGAGAAAGAGGGGAACAGTTATTTAAGAGCTTGAAATCGATGTGAAGAGGAGACAGTTTGAATTATTCTATTAACGAAGAGGTGATTGAAAAAGAAAGATACCGAACTATTAACAGCAAACGTCTAGATGGTAGGTCACTCTCTGATGATACGAACACCGAAATTGGACTTTAATGAAGAGACAATCCAATGGTCGATAGATCAACCGCCTTTCTTACCATTTGCAGCTGCGAATTTGAAAGAACCCGAGGCGGGAGGAGTGTCCAACACTCGAAAAGGTGGGTTGTTTGTGTTTTAAAGAAGAGTGAGAGAAAATAACATTATTAAGAACAGACTTCAATTTTAACAGAATTACCGAAATAACATTGTTGGTGTATGGGCTCGCCGATGTGGTCTCGCCGTCCAACCTAGTACAAGTGTTCCTCCAAGAATTACCAGTCCCCTCCCCTGTTGGACCAGGGGAGGTATTTAAAGCCTTCTCTTGCTGTCCTTGGGCCTCTTGGGCTCGCCCGCCGGGCCCATTCGTTCGTCCGGACCGTCGACAAGGCTGTTTCGGTCCATGGGTCGCGGTCCACGGTCCATGGTACCAACAATACTCCCCCCTCCCTCGACGGACCCGGATCCGGGGGCCGCCCGTCCGTGCCCTGTCTTCAACCACCTCCTTTACCAGCCTTAAAGGCTCCTCGAGGTTCGAGCCGCTCCCACTTCTCCTTCCTATAAATAGCTTCCTCGCCCCTTCGGCTTCTCACCCCATCCTTCCTTCGCAATGAGCATCCGTGACATCCTCGAGGAGTACGGCCACGAAGTGCAACTCCAGCACGCCGCCTGGGCCATGTGTCTGTTATCGCCCGCTGGCGTTCCCAATAGCGTAGCCGTGGCTGAGACTCAACGTCTCAATGCTGTGCTGATCGACGTCCATCGTCGCCTCTCCCAGGTCCGCCGCTCCGATCTTCTTGCGAGTCACCTTGTTGTCGCCTACCCTGACACCGCTCCTGCTGCTGCCCCGGGCTCCGTTAGTACCTCGCGTGCCTTCAGCGCGCATGGCACGATTATTGTTCCTGCTGTTGCTCCTGCCGATGCTGCTGGCCTGCCTGGCGCCGATTCTTTGAGAAAGCCTCGTCGGTCGCGCGGCCATCGTCGCTCCCGTGGATCCTCGTCCCTTCCGGCTACTGACCTGCGCCACTTCCTGTCGGGGTCCCCGAAGTCGGGCCGCTAAGCCCGCCGTGGAGCTATCCGCGTCCGCTCCCATGCCCTTTCGGGCGATGGGCTTGCCTTCGTGGGGCGGCACTTGGGGCGCCCTGACGCTCCCTCTCTTTTTTTGTTGTACCCGTACTTCGTTGTTGTTGTTTTTTTTTTCCCACCGCGTCGCCGGCTATTGTAATAATTGCTTTGCTTTAGTAAATGTTTTTCCTTTGCTTTTCTTTCCTTCGTATTTTGACTTCGCCCTCGCACGTTGGTGTAGTTTTGCGCTATTCAGCGTCCTCTGCCGACGTTTCCCGAGCCCTTCTCAAGCTTCGCCCTTGCTACCCGGTGCAGGCCCCTCCATCGCCGACGCTCCTCCTTCGTTCCACCTTCCCTCTCCTGGCGGGGGGTCCCACTCGTTACGTTGTTTCGTTTGATCCGCCGGGCGGGTCCGCAGGTGGGCCCACTTGGACGCCCCCGCCCCGTTCCGCGTGCTCTGTTTGGTCGTTGGGCGCCGCAGGGTCTTCGTCGGACGTCTCTCTGATGCCTCGCCGTCTGCGCCGGACGCTGACCTTCACACTGCTCCCCAACGGTTTGGGCCCTGGGCTCCCTCGGAGGCCTCCCGGCCCATCCCGTCCCATCCACTCCAGGTAAACGCGACGCCTCGTCTTCTGCGCCCTCGAGACCCTATATAAACCTTACTCCCCCTCATCCTTGTAGAATCAAAATTGTCGACATAGGATTATATTTTAATCATGTCAATTTAAACCCTAATTACACTATTAATCAATAGGGGTTAAATAAGTCAATCGATATTAAACCTAACTCTAGTTAATTAATTAATCATTTGAGTTAAGGGTTTAAGTCAAAGTTAAAAGTCAAATTGGGAGAATTGCATTTTCACCTTGAATATTATTATTTGGAAGAATTGCATTTTCACCTTGAATATTATTATTTGAAATAATTGTATTTTTACCTTGAATATTATTATTATTATCTTTTGACACTTTATTCAAGGTATAATATTCCAAGGGGACAAAACACTATTCAAGTTTGATTTTATACAAAGATAAGATTCTCCAACAAACTCTATCCAAGAAAAACACTATTCAAGTTTGAATTTATACAAAGATAAGATTCTCCAACAAACTCTATCCAAGAAAAACACTATTCAAAGACAAAGCTTGGATTTATGTGAGAAATCAAGGAGCCATCCATTGAAGATCCAAGGGTGGACATTGAGTGGCCAAGGCTATAAATAGAAGGGTAATCCCCTCATTTTCACTCACCACACTACAAGCAAACTCAAGAGCTTTCACTCCACACTTGCCCACACGTTTTTGCCTCCAAGCTTCCAAGCTTTCAAGTGCTCAAGTGTCCTAGCTTTCCAAAGCTTCAAAAGCTCTCCAACTTCTTCTTCTAATCTTCTTGTTCATCTTTACAAGTAAGAAGTGTTGTTTGCTTTAATATTCCACTCCTCTAATCATCTCTTGTGTGTGTCCACTTTGGTTGAGAGGGTTGTCTCAAAAGTACCAAAGTGTTAGAGAAGGTTTGGTGGCTGGGTGCGATAGCTGCACAAGGATGCCTAATAGTAACGGGCATAAAAACTCTTAGGTCGAATCTACCTTGAAAGATTTCTAGGTTTTTAAGAGTTCCTTGATACTCTAAGGTACTAACTTACCCGTAAAAGTTAGAGGTTCTTAAGAGTGCCCTTGATACTCTAAGGTGTGAGTCTACCCGTAAAAGACTGGTTCCTAAGCGAAGTAGCCGTAAAACTTAGAGAGGTTTTTAAGAGTTCCTTGATACTCTAAGGTACTAACTTACCCGCAAAAGTTAGAGGTTCTTAAGAGTGCCCTTGATACTCTAAGGTGTGAGTCTACCCGTAAAAGACTGGTTCCTAAGCGAAGTAGCCTTAAAGCTTAGAGAGGTTCTTAAGAGTTTCCTTGATACTCTAAGGTTTAGCCATTACCTTTAGGCGAGTGAATTCCGGCAGTTGGTCGGGATTGGACTAGCCCTTGTTTGGGTGAACCAGTATAAATCTCTTGTGTTGTTCTCTGTTAATTATAGTTTTATCTTTTATCTAAAAACAACACTTAATTAAAAAGATCCCTCTTCCAGTTATCTGGTCAAATACAGAGGTTGACTACTTTACGCAGATCCCTCATCCAGTTATCTGGTCAACCATCTGAGGTTATATTCATTGCTTTATTCATATTTGTTCAAGCATTTACTTATCACATATATATCCAGTTATCTGGTCACCTACTTGTTCATCAATATATCCAGTTATCTGGTCATTTACTTGCTTATCATATATCCAGTTATCTGGTCATTTACTCTATAATATAACTTGTGTTTATAATATAACTTAGTATTCATATACTATAGTTGTTTATAAAACACCATCTGAAAAGTTGACTACGTATTTATATATTGTAGTAAACTTAAAAGAACAAAAGGCAAGTCCAATATATAATATTATAAGATAAAATATTATATTCTTTAAAATTATATAATAGTATTATATTGCTAACAATATTATACTATTATTATTATACAACCATTTGTGTACTTAAGTGTGTGCAGGTAATTCCGCTATTAACTTGCATTAATCGAAAAGAGGCTATTATCCCCCCTTATAGCCTCGGATCTCGATCCAACAAGTGGTATCAGAGCCAAGTATCGTTGAAGTTTGACTAACATCTTACAACAACAACTATGGCACCAAATGGTGAATTCAACACTGGTCTTGCGTCAAACAAACCTCCCAGGTTCGATGGAGTAAAGTATGACTTCTGGAAGAACAAAATGAAGTTATACTTGAAGTCAATCAACAATGGAGTATGGAAGATCATATTAGAGGATTATGAAATTCCAACAAGCAATGAAGAGTGCAGCCGCGAGCAACAGTGATATAACAACCCCTGTTTGGATGAACCCCTG
>LFYR01001285.1:27086-100214 GCA_001185155.1 Zostera marina
CGATTTGGACGATGAACTTGTTTCGCACCGTGGGAGCTCTCCGGGGGTCCGGTCTAAAGCGACGGAACCCTAGTCCTTGTTGAAAGGCGTTGCTGGGAGTGACTGTCGTAATCAGGCATGTCTCACCAGTACTCCCCCCTGAAGAGAGCACAAGAAACATGCATGTATCGCCAGTACCCCCCCCAACCAAGGTTCAGTGTGTGATCCGCATAGAGGCCGAAGCAACAAGATGAGATCGAATCATTCCGCCCACAGTGACGTATTGATTCCGTATCCATTATGGCCTAAGCGACAAGAATGGATTGACTCTGTAGGGTCGAACCGACATAATCGAGTTCCAGGCCAACGAAACTACCTGTTTATAGTCTAACCCTGATCAAGAGCGACTGCACTGTATTTATCAAGGCCGGAGCGACAAGATTAATTTCGGCCGAAGCGGCGGAACCTGATTCAAGCCGAAGCGACAGAATCGAGTTCTAGCCGAAGCGATAGAACTAATTTTTATAGTCCACCCTGATCAAGAGCGACTTTTATGTCCGCAACGACGGTTACCCCCTCAAGGCCTAAAGAGGCAAGACGGGTTGAGACCATTAAGGCCAAAGCGACAGAATGATCTCTAGTCTATCAAGGCATAAGCGGCAGGATAGATTGACTCACTATTAGAGTCTGATTCTGGCCGAAGCGACAGAATTATACCTGCAAAAAAGAAAACATCCTGCAAAACAACTAGATTAATTTCTGGCAGCCAGGCCGCCAGGAATTTCAGTAAACCCTAAAAATTTTCCATTTGCGCCGCCGTGCTTCCCCGTACAGTCAACCCTAGTCAACTATAACTTAACTATTTCCTGGCGGCCAGGCCGCCAGGATTTTTTATATATATAAAAAAATTTCCAGATTTCTTTCATTTCTCCCAACTTCTACCCACTCCTCCCCAACTCTTCTCCGACGATTTGAGCACATCTGGTCATCTTTCCAAGGTATTTTACTCTCCTTCTTCATCTTCCTCTTCTTCTTCTTCTTCTCCATCTTCTTCGATCTTGTCCTCTTATTTTTCATCTCTTCTTTTTCTTCTTCTTCTTCTTCTTCTTCTTCTTCTTTTTCATTTAATCTTCTTCATTTAATCTACATTTAATCTTTTTATCTTTTTTATTTATCTTTTGTTCTTCATTTGATTTATTGGTGTTTGATTTAATTAGGGGTTTATCTTTTTGGAGGTTTATGTATTTGGGGGTTTTATTTGGGGGTTTTATTTGGGGGTTTATGTATTTGGGGGTTTTATTTTATGGTTAGATGTTAGGTTTTGAAATTAGTTATTTTTTGGTTGATTTAATTAGAGTTGATTTACTGTTTTAATTAGGGGTTAAGTTTATGATTTAATTAGGGTTAAGTTTATGGTTGATTTATGTATGTTGATGAAATGAAATAGTTAAATTAAATGAAAAAAATGAATGAAATAAAATGAAGTTTATCGGATTTATGTATGTTTATGGTTAAATTAAATGAAATGCATGAAGTGAAGTTAAATTAGAGTTGATTTACTATATTTATGTATGTTGAGTTATGTATGTTTATGTATGTTATGTATGTTGATATAATAGGTTAATTTATGTATGTTATTTTGTAGTTTTAGTTTTATTTAGTTTAAGTTTATTTAGTTAGTTTAAGTTTTATTTATTTAGTTTTAGTTTTACTGTTTTAGTTTATTTATTTTTAGTTTTATTTCATTTTAGTTTATTTATTTAGTTTTACTGTTTGAATTTATTTAATTACAGATTAATTAATTAATTTAATTGGGGTTTTAATTATTTTGTTATAGGTTGGATTTCTTCATCGCCGGTCATCCGCCGAACTGTTTTTCCGTCGGACATCTCCCGGTCGGTGTTTTGAAGGTTTGTATAATTTTTAAATTTAAGTGTTATATGTGTTATGTGTGTATCTTGTATTTTGGGGGTTTATGTATATGATGTTTTATGTATTTGGGGATTTCATTTGGGGATTTGATGATATTATTTTGGGGGTTTATGTATATGATGTTTAAGTTTTAGGGTTTTATTTTTTAATTTGAGATTAATTATCAGGGTTTTGATTTTATTATTTAGGGTTTTAAATTTTTTTGTTTTTAAATTTTTTTTTGCCGGGTAGATTATCCCGGCGGCCTGGCCGCCAGAAATTGAAATTTACACCAGAAAATTACTAGCGGCTAAGCCTCTAGCAGTTTCGATGAACAATCGGATTCCAAAAAACATTACCAGCGGCCTGGCCGCCTGGAAATGACCAAGCTGGCGACATTACTTCTGGCGATGGCATACCGACGGCCTAGCCGCCAGGATACCATTTACCGGCGGCCAAGCCGCCAGAAATACGCTGATTTTTTGTAGTGTAAGACGCGGAGTTTTGTCAATATATTATATTAATTTATTGTTATATATGACTTTAAATGAGATATTTTGTCTAATCAATTTCTCTCAAGTCTCAAGTGGTTTAAAATGCTAAATATAAATCATTGTCAGAGTGTGTTTCAATGATTGAGTAACTTAATTTGTATAAAAAAAAATAGTTAAGAGTGTAATTTAAAATTTCCAGTTTTCCACATATTTTCCGACTTTCATAATCTGCATACAGCCAGCACAAGTATGCAAAACGCAGCAACGTTAGCACAGATAAGGAAGCTTCAGTCATCGGAACTCTGCAGACGACAACGACGCTGTTCTTTGAACTCCGATATGCTCTTCCTTGTACTGCTGCTTCTCATGTGCTTCCAAAACTCGATTGCCCAAAAGCCTCCGGGAACACTACCATCTCAAGAAAGTACGTACGTCTGTGTTTTACTATACATGTTTTGAAATTGCTTCTTGATTTCTTCTCCCAAGTCCCATGCCGGATTTTGATTATAGCCGGCCCCGGCAAGCTCCCCAGCATAAAGTCTGACTTGCGTGATTGATATTTTCTTAATTAGATCTAAATTCCGGGGGTAATTTACAAAATATACAGATTACTCTGCCAAAAAGTCAAAAGTCAAATTAATTATTGATTTATATACAGTTGAAGCCTTGAAACGAATCGCTTCGAAGCTGAAAATCGGATTCTGGGATTTCAAAGTCAACCCTTGCAGTGGATTGAACAAATGGTTCTTAAACACCACTGATGAAGATGATAAGACTGCCAATAAACTAAAATGCAGCGATCCTGACGTCAACAACACGGCACACGTCGTTGACATGTAATATATATGTATAAATAATTTTAATTTCATATAATTAGGCTAATTATGCTCATAACAACGTCTATATATCATCATGCATAATTGCATTAACCCTTTCTCTTCTAGATTACTGAAATCGCAGAATTTGACCGGTGTTCTTCCTACTGAATTTGCTCATCTCAAGTCACTCATACAACTGTGAGAAATTAAAGCAATTAACCATCAATCATTAAATGTTGTCATCTTAATCCACTTTTTTGTTTTGTGAAAACTATATAGTGATCTCACTCGCAACTACATCAGTGGACCAATCCCTCCAGAATGGGGTTCCCTTCCCCAACTTTTTAATCTGTAATTAAAAACAGTACCAATTATAATCTTAATCAATTCATATATATTAATTAAATTCCATCGATCGTTATTAATTGATGGTAACATTGCAGATCCCTTGGAGGAAACCACATATCTGGGAAAATACCTGAAGAGATTGGGAACATCACTACACTCAATTCATTGTACTCACTTTCTCTCTAAATTTTGAAGTTCATTGAATTGATCGATGAGAACATATATTGTACTCTGAATCTTTGACGTATGTTAATTGGATATTATCTTTAGGGTTTTAGAAAATAATTTGTTGGATGGTTCTATTCCTGATGTTTTTGGAGGGATGGCAAACCTGACAAGACTGTAAGTTCATCTCCACAGATTTAATTTGTTACCTCTCTACCTACCTACTTGCTGTATAAATTTGAAAAATTCAGGATTATTTCTGGCAATGACTTCACGGGAGAGCTTCCAATTTCAATGGGCAAACTCACAAACTTGGCTGATCTGTATGTCTGCTTAATTTAATTTTAATTCCAGTCGCTCCGTATATAATAAACTTCAATATTCAAATTAAAAGAACTTTTTTTTACAGTAGAATTGATGGGAGCGGTATATCGGGGAAGATTCCTTCTTTTATTGGAAACTTTAAAAAACTTGGAAGACTGTTAGTTTTCTCTATTTATAATTTTATATGATGTGATTTTAGAAATCAATTTTTTGCTAATCCTCACAAAATTTATAGTCACATGCAAGGAACATCTTTAAATGGTCCGTTTCCTCCCGAATTTCAAGAATTGGTTGAATTGTTTCAATTGTATGTAGTCTAATTTCATCATACAATTTTCATCTGTTGCAAAAACTGTTACTGTTATATAAATATATATAACATCTTTTTTTTTAATAATTCACAGGCTTGTGTCTGACATGAACCTTGTTAGATTTCCTCCCCTGCAAAAAATGAGTAAATTGAATAGTCTGTGAGTTGCTAAATCAATTTCCAGACATGTTTAGTTTAAAGTTGCTAATTTTGAACATGCCAATTTTAATGTATATATACGTTTCTTGTGTTTTTTTATAGAACCCTAAGGAACTGCTCATTAGCCGATCGCCTTCCAGAATATATTGGGGAAATGACAGAGTTAGAATATTTGTAAGCTTGTTATTGAAATCAAGAAATCAGGAATGAATTTATGATATTTACACCTTTTTTTTTCTTGCAGAGATTTGAGCTTCAACCATTTTAGTGGTGTTATACCAAAATCTTACCAAAAATTGAAGTTATCAATAAAAAACTTGTAAGTGATTTAGTAGTTATGTGTATATACTTATTTGAATTAATCATCAGTTGGAGCACCCTACTTTGTTTGATTCAGGTATGTTACCAGCAACAATCTCAGTGGAGCGATTCCTAATTGGATTATTCGGCATAATGATATCATGTGTGTGAATTATGATCTATCTTAATCAATCATTAACATGATGGATGATTCTAATTTCTAATTTCTAAGTTCAAATATTCTATTTATATTTCAGAGATCTCTCTTACAACAACTTCAATGAATCCCAAGGACGAGAAAATTGCGAGCAAAAAATAGGAACCAGGGTGTAAGTGCTCAGATAGAACATTCAATTTCAGTCCTCTTTTGAGTTTAATTAATTTTGGATACGTGCATGCACTGCAGGAATGTATTTGCCAGTCGTTCTTCCTCCAAAAACATAAAGTGAGTTTTCTTTAATTTGTCATATCACTTGCGATTAAAATCTATCTGAATCATCAATCGATTTCTGATTTTTTTAGTGTCAACCCATGCTTTAAAGAGAAGTTTCCCTGCCCCAATGGAAAGCTCAAAAGTGAGGCTATTATATATATAACTTGATCTATTCTATATATACTTAAATGTTTGATTGGGTTTCAGATACCCAAGTTTTCATAAATTGCGGCGGTCCTAAAGTAACGATCCGAGGTAATGAATACGAAGCAGATCAGGCAAATTATGGAGCTTCCACATTCTACCTCTCTCCAACAGGCAAATGGGGCTTCAGCAGTACAGGGGATTACTTTAATCAACCAATAGGGATTACTTTAATCAACGACTATGCAACTAAGATCAAACCCGGAATGAAAATTATCAGTAACAAAGAAGACGTCGAATTATACAATGATGCAAGAATTAGCCCTAATTCTCTTACGTATTTTGGACTATGCTTAAAGAAAGGAAATTACACAATCATTCTTTATTTTGGTGAGATCATTTTCTCGAATGACCAATCTTATTTAAATTCTGGAAGACGTATTTTCGATGTATCCATCCAGGTTGGTTTTTACTTTATACCTTGTTATCAAATTCTGGAAACCTTGATTTTTTATTTGTTTTTACAATTGTGAGTAGGGTGAAACAGTCCTTAAAGACTTCAATATTGGAATTGGAAAAAGTGTTGTGAAGAATTTTTCTCGATGGGTAGACAGTGGCACATTGGAAATTCGTTTTAGATGGTCGGGAAAAGGATCAAATTCGCTTTTAGAGAAAGGTGTATATGGACCACTTATATCGGCCATTTCGGTGGAATCATCAGGTCAGTTAATTGCATAGATGCATGTTTAGATTTTTCTTAACAAAGATTGACAAATGAAATTTTTACCATACTAGATGCATATCCAGAATCAAAGAAATCTCGCATCATATTGATTCTTGCTTCAACAATTGCTTCGTTTTGTGTGGTTTTGTTAATCTCGATCCTATTATGGAGTCATTACAGGAAAAGAAGCAACACAGACAATGGTGAGTGATAACATAACAAAAAAAATGGATGATGATATATATAACAGACTGCCGGTTTTTATTCAAATTCTATGTTATTTATTTGTACAGAATTGGAAAATGAAGACATTTCATCATCCACAACTCAACTCAGTTTAAAAACAATTTCATCAGCCACCAGAAATTTTCATGACGAAAATAAGATCGGTGAAGGTGGATTCGGTCCTGTTTACAAGGTTTGTGATGTTAGAATCAAGTTTTCAATTTTAAAAGTTTGAATTTTCACCATCATCAACCAAACACAGGGTATACTTCCTGAAGGAACTCGAATCGCTGTAAAAAAACTGTCATCCTTTTCCAATCAAGGGAATCGAGAATTCATAAATGAGATCGGCTTGATCTCTGCTTTGCAACATCCAAATCTCGTAAAGATTTTGGGATGTTGCTCTGAAAAAGACCAATTGCTTCTGGTATATGAATACATGGAAAACAACAGTCTCCGTCATGTTCTTTTAGGTAAAAATAAAATAAAATAAAAAAACAATTTTTATTTCTTCTTCTTTACTCTCGTTATTTGAATTGAACTGAAAATATATTCAGGTCCGGAAAGAACTAGTTTCAAACTAAACTGGGTGACAAGATGTAACATAGTACTTGGGATAGCTAAGGGATTGGCATACCTTCACGAGGGTTCAAGAATAAAAATTCTTCACCGAGACATCAAATCAACAAATGTTTTGCTTGACAAGAACTTAAATGCAAAAATATCGGATTTTGGTTTGGCCAAACTTTACGACGACAGAAGATCTCACATCTCCACAAGAATTGCAGGAACTAGGTTTGTAAATTAACACTGAAACTGAACCTTAAACAATTCAACAATGCAGAAGTTTGATTTCTATGTAATTTTTTGCAGGGGTTATATGGCTCCAGAATATGCAATGTGGGGTCATTTGACAAACAAAACTGACGTCTACAGCTTTGGGATTGTATTGCTTGAGGTTATAAGTGGAAAATATAACGTCATTGATTTGCCTGATAAGGAATGCATAATATATCTTCCTGATTGGGTAAGTATTGATTAGCTAGTTAATTACGTCCTTAATTGATGCTGAAATTGTTGTTAAATACTGAAATTACAGGCCCGTGATCTACAAAAAAGTGGCAATCTACTTCAACTTGTCGACCAGAATCTTGGTTCGGAGTATTCACAACAAGAGGCGATAAAAATGATTGAATTGGGTTTGCTCTGTGTTAATACAACCTCAGCTATCAGACCATCAATGTCTAAAGTGGTAAGCGTATTGGAAGGTGGAGATTTTGTTGATCATGAGCCATCATCTTTAATGAAACAAGAGACGAAGAATCAAGATCACGATTACTCTATAAGCAATGGATCGACGAGCATCATTCGATCTTTCATTAAAGATTTACCTCGTTGAAATCATATGATCTGATATATCATCGATTACATTTAGTCAATACAAGACTGAATCCTGAAATTACAACAAATTTAATAGTTATTGTGATAAATTTAGTTAACAATGGATGGATAAATTGTGATACATTAATTAATCGCTTACTACTTTTTGCAAATTGAAACTATGGATAAATTCGCGACGATCTCATTTATATGCTTGTTGGTGAAACGAAGAAGATTGTAAGCCCATGCCCCCGCGATTGCCCCAAATATGGGACCTATCATGTACACCCATATGCTTTTATAGTTTTTGGCGACAATCGCCGGACCGAGCGTTCTCGCCGGATTGAGTGCCGCACCTGAGATTGGTCTGCAATGAAAGAAAGAACGTTTTACAAGACGTATATTTTGCCTGCGGTAAAAATAATGATTGGAGTAGCGTACCCTGCAATAATGACGTTAATCGAAACAGTACCTCCTATAGCTATTCCTGCAAATTTTCCAAACTGCAAAATGTACAGCAACATGTGACTGAAGAGCACAGATGAAAGTGACATGGGATTTAATGGATCTAAGAGGATTAGAAATAGAAAAGTACAGCTCTGATGTCCGTTCCTACACTCGAGATGACGAACATGAGGTAGAATGTTGCGATGAACTCAAGAACAAATGATTGAATGTCTGAACCATCAGGAGTTGTGCCGGCAAAGAGTTCACGACTGCCACCAAATATCAACCGTAACGTCCCGCTGGCAAGAATGGAAGCAAAGACTTGTGCTGAAATGTAAGCAGGTACCTGTTGCCATGGGAATCTTCCAACAGTGGCAAAAGCAATGGTTACTGCAGGATTGAAATGTGCACCAGATATGTGGCCAACGGAGAAGATCATGACCATGACAACTAATCCCCATACAATAGATATACCAGGAAGAGTAACTGTTCCTTTCATTAAGTTCAAAATAACCGATGCACATCCAGCAAAGATGAGGAAGTAGGTTCCGATGAATTCTGCTATTATCTGCGCGCATACAGAATTATAGACATACTAGCTACTAGTTAACTAGGTAGATCATGCTTAATTACCTTCTGTGAAAAAGAAACTGATAAGGAAACACCACATCCACATGCTACTTTCTCTCCCACGGCAACCTTATCTTCTACTGATATCTCCACCCGATGATCGTTGTCTACATGGTTAACGCTCCTCCTCTCCTCATCTCCTCCGGTCATCGGAATTGTTTGGTCGCGCGCAGATAAGGTGTTCTTTGTCAAGCACAACTGCAGAATTATTGTCTGGTTAAGAAATGATTTCACCCACGAGGAACAATAGATAAATCAACAAAGGTCCAAATTCAAGGAATCAAGGTGTCCAATCGAATATTCAAGGTACAGATTCTTTTTCTTAATACTTTGTAATTAGTTCCTTTTCACAAATTCACAATCAACCCATCCATTTACATCCATATACATACATATATCATAAAAAGAAAAAACTAAAATCTGTCTATTAACTATTTATCTGCAAACTAACAAGGCTGATCTCTGAAGGCTTATGGGTATTATCACTATTACGGCCTTTGAGTGGAGTGTTTAGAAAATATAAGCATTGGACTAAATTTCCACCAATTATTTCATTCAACTATCTAAAAAAATCAAAAGAAATCTGCCGGAAAAACAGGCATGTAGAACCAGCCAGCCAGCAAGCCGTCGCCCGCGATGATTATACTGGTTTACATCAAGCACTGTTGCCAAAATATATCATTTTCCCCAGCACGCAATACAGATTCGGATACACCTATATCTCTCGATGAGGATACCTCGGAAGCAGCAGCAGGAGGAGGAGGAAGAAAAGGAGGCTCTGAATTTACGTCTATCTCAGAGATATTACTCTGCATTTGCGTTTGAGTATGTATTGAATGATGGGAAGGAGTGATTTCCACCTGATTCGCTGTTTCGACAATTTCCATAGAATCCACTAGCGAGGAAGGAGAACAAGGATGCGTATTTACATCTATACATAATTCTGGATCCGTCACGGTAATACCATTTGCAAACACCTCGCCGGACGCCTGGCTTGCACTGCGGATTAACTTCTCCAAGGAGTACAGAGTCGATTCCATTTTGTCAAATGGCTCTATCTCCAGCATTGGTACAGCACTGGCAGCAATGTCGTTTGATGGATGAACGGCTAAGATCATCTTATTATCCTCGTCCATGCCGACAAAATCTTGGCAAAACAAATCGGTTTTGGACAACGTCCGCTTCTTCCCCTGATTCTGGCGCATCACGATACTAGAAAAAAAACTGCTTTCCGTTGATCTCTCCATAATTTGTTCTAGCATCGTCATCATGTTTTGTTCATTGCGTTTCATGATTTTCAATCTTCTTTCTAACGACTCGATCTGTTTCTCAATCTCACGTCGTTTCTGCAAATCCTGCTGAAGGTCCGAGAACAGCATTGCCTTGTCTCGTTTCAGTTTCTCTATCTCATCCTGAAGGTCGAGTTTCTCTGCGTTTGTTAAGGCTCCGTGCTGCAGCGAATGACTGTGTGTTGGTCTACGTCTATGGATGTTTTTCAAGAGGTGCCGTTTTCCACGGACGAACTCGTCGTTCGCGAATTCCCACTGACCTGGATCTACTTTCCTGAACCCCTGGTGGGATCGAAAAGGTGGTGACTAGTGAGTGATCAATCAATCGATGATTTGAATTTGCGAAATCAAATTGAGAAACTTACATAGGTATTGAGTTGCCTGACAAAGCTGGCGAAGTTGTTGTGCTTGAAATACTTGGGAAGCAAATCCTTGGCGAAATCGACGTGATTCCTAACGATGAAACTCTTGGCAGAATAACTCCAAGCTACGATCGAATTTGTCGAAGGATCTTCTAGCATGTCATATGTTTTGGTCAGAAAAGGCGCAGGTGAATTAGATCCTCCCACTGAACCATCCATCATCAAATCAACATCCTCTCGCACCAGCAATCACCGGGAACGAAACACCTAAAAATTCCGATGCTTAAGCGGATCAGATTTGGGGGAAAAGAAAATAAAATAAAAAGAAGAATTGATGATATTTATTACCCTAGTCCTGAGCGCTGACGGTTCCGATGAATTATTCGATGGAAACCGATCGATCTTCCGATTGTTTGGTCAGTAACAGTCGATCGGTCTTTCTTTCACAGGAATCGAGAAAGTAAACAAACTCCAGAATCTAGACTTTTATTTTGGATGTTATTTGTTGATTAATCTTAATGATTATTTACTTGTTTTTCTTTGACGAAGAGCGTGGAAAATTTACATCAAAAACTGATGGGCTTTCCCTTTTCTGAGTATTTTCCGTATCGTGTTTTTTTTCGTAGAATCCGATATCACGTGTTTTCTTATGACTGGATCCATCTTTAAGCATTTATCAATTTCCATAGACCAGATCTGTTGGGCTTAGAGCCATCGTACCATTAGGATGTCAACTAAAGTGGCTCGTTAAGCTCTCGTAAGTCGAGCTTGAAAAATCTCAATAAACTCGTTAAGATTTCTTAATAATTAAATAAAATATAAATATTAAAAGTTATAGATATTAATTAATAAGAATTATTTAAAAAATTACAAAAAAAAAAAAAAAAATCTTAAATCTTTTTTAAAATATTCAGATTAAATTTACTTTTTCAATTTTAAGTTTACCTCGAGCTTGAATAATTCATTCGAACTTAAATAATTCTTTAACAAATCGAGTCTGAATCTGACTTTATAAGCAAAAACTCGGTTAATTTGACACCTTAAATACTACAAATTGATCGCTTATTGTTGAGCTTATTGTATTAAGGTCTTTAAAGCTAGCTTCTCTCTCGGGCCGCGAAAAGTAGGTGAACGGCAATTCAGCATCTTGCGGTGGAATGGGCGGACCATGTTACTTAGAAGACATGTTTATACAAATAGAGGAAATATTTCAGATAAGATATGGTCCGCATCAACCGATTTTATTTAAAATAAATGAAACATTTATATTAATATCTTATTTTTGATAGTTTTATAAATAAACAGCTGTTGTTGGGGGACATTCCACGATGGCAAAATTGACAATCTGCAATAATAGATTCTAAGATGTGTACATGTGTATTAAGAAATGAACCCAACAAGCAAGCAAGCAACAACAGACAACATAAAATTAAACTCAGCTTGAATTGTTCAAACCAAATAAAAAAATAGAAATGATAGGAGGATATTAAAAGCCTCACCATAAATGACTAATTTTTTTTATAAAGCGATTTGATTAATATAAAAGAAGTTTAAAAGATTACAGTAAAATAAATATTACCATGAAAATTTAGAAAGAATATAGTTTACTCCACCTTGAGCAAGGCTTCTTTCCATGTCTCCATCGCGACACATTCCGATATAAAATCTGATGTTTTTTTGAATCTCCTATCATCATATATGGTGTTTAAGTCTTTGATGGATTCTTTGGCAACTAAATCTATTGGGCGTGAGATACATGTTGGCAAAGTGTTCCAGTTGAAGCTCCTAGTAAGACGTTGATGGCTCCTATTCCATCGATGAGGTCGCCGATCTGCACATCTCATTCCACAATGTATAGCTTGTACAAAGCATGAACTCATTCCACACTTTCCAACATAATTCACAATTGATAAAATAGGTGTGCACTTTTTTCATCTTTACTACCACATAGCAATCATTTGGATGGAACCCTAAATCTCAAGCTACGTAATTTATCGAAGGGGCCCTTAATTTCCATCATTGAAGGCTCCATACGCAGAGAAAATTTCTTGAGGTCCTACATGTTCAAATGGCGCTTGACAGAGGGTCCGGAATATTTATCGGTAGTAGCTGTTTGCGTATAAAATCGAAGAAAAACATCTGAGTAGGAGAAGTGTTGGTCACCGCATAATTTGGTCCATCTGTGAAGCATTTTTTAATTGCTTCCCGTGTACGCAATATATGTGACCAATGCAGCGAGTACTCTTTAGACCTTGATTGTATGTTGATTAAGGCTTGATACCAGATGTAATCCATCTAGCCCACATCGATTTACCTTCCCAAATTCTACGAACCCTCTTTATCGCCGCCACTCTATCCATCTGTCTTGGATCATTTAATCCCAAACCACCATCTTTTTTCCTCTTGATCATTCTGTTCTTGAATCTCCCAAATAAATTTGTAAATAATCTGTCTTTGCAAAATATTATCGGATATAAGGCTGTGGGGTAATTAATGCAATTCTATATTAGTTTATAGATTATATTAACTACTGAGATAAGCCAGAAAAAAGATCGGTGTTCAAAGAAAGAAAGAAAGAAGAAGAAGAAAAAAAAAAAAAGAGTATGAGACAATGTAGCGTGCAGAACTGCAGATACTATTATTAAAACATTGCAGGAAATAATTGGTTCTGTTCTGTACTAAAACTGTGGTCGGTGACGGTGCTACATAACATACCTGCATGGTCGACTGTGAACATCAGGCCCATGCCATCTGCATGTGATTATGTGATCCCACACACCATACAGATTACAGGCTATAACTTTATTTATTATCACAATTCACAACACATCAATTTTTATTTCTTTGTGAAATGATTTTTAATTTCTCTCTTAATTTTATTTATTATCCATCTTCTTTTCTATGAGGCATTTAATCAGTTGTATATGCATATTTATAGCCAACCTCGTGGGATACTTCAATACCATCATCCATTGCACATGCAGAGTTGCAATTTGCTCATTATTCAGTCATAACAAAAGTTTTTAAGGTTTTTTTTTCCCCTCCCAAGGACCCAAGATAATGATTTTGATTTGGAATCGAAATTAAACCCAAAATAAAAAAATTGATTTTTTCATTTTATTAACTTTTTTTAGGATGTTTTGCAATACTTGTTTTGTTTTGGATACAAGTGCAAAATAATCACAGTTGAAAATGACACACATGACACACACGCTCCTTTAAAATCCTTTTATAGACCTTTGCCCGTGATTTACTTTACCAGTTGACTGGTCAAACTTGTAAAAAATAAAACCAAAATATTTTCAATCCATTTCCTTCTATATGCCGCCGTTATTTGCTGTATCATCAACCGTTGATTGATAATTAACATAAAATCCATCTTCATCAAAATCGCAATCTGGCTATCCATGTGACACGCGTTTTGCGAATCCCAATGGCATCTTAAGTAAATACATACTTACTGTAGAGAAAATTAGAAATACCCCCCTATAGTAGACCTCTAGGGAGACTAAGTTTTAGTTCTGTTTCCTTTTAATACTCCTCTCTCCTCCTTCCGGCATCCACACTCGCCGGTCTCGCTCACCACCATCTCTTTCTCCATTTGCCAGTTTGACGAAACCTGATTTTCAGTAATTTCATTCCGTTCTTCTCTCTGGTTGTGGTGAGTGGGATTGAGGGAGGATGACGTCCGGGACAAGGCTTCCGACGTGGAAGGAGAGGGAGAATAACAAAAGGAGGGAGAGAAGGAGGAGAGCCATGGCTGCCAAGATCTTTGCCGGACTGAGGATGTACGGGAACTACAAGCTCCCTAAACACTGCGATAACAACGAAGTACTCAAGGCCCTTTGTGGCGAGGCAGGATGGACCGTCGAAGAAGACGGCACCACCTACCGTAAGGTAAATTTTTATATTTTTTTAAAACTTAAAGAAAGATCCAACCTCTTACCAGTTAGTCAGTTACTATTTACCATACCTGTCCCACAATCCGTTCAGTTCCGATCACCGATCACCGATCGTGGATCGCGGATCGCCGATCTGAAACCTAAACCATGTTATTTGGGGGGAGATCTGAGTGTGTTGATTTCTTTCAATCGAATCGAATCACTGTTCTTTCTCTCCCCTCATACTTAGTGGGGATTGACTGACGTGTTTTTTGTAGTTTAGTGCGGTCGCGAGAGGGTTATTTGTTTTTTGGGTATTTCCTCCATTTTCATGTAAGTGACGACGAGTGATGAGGGAATCAGAGTATCAGACGCAACAGCATTCAATGGAAATTAAAATTAAATTAAAACCCAAAACTTTGGATGCTTTCTTTTTATTTTTTATTTTTATATACAGACAAGACAGACACAGTGGTGTTAGTGAGGAGTGATGAGGTCCGAGATTCTGTCACGAATTTCCATAAAGTTCACATCTTTGTTACAATCCAACGCTCTTTTTTGTTCTTTCTGTGCTCAAAGTTTACAGGACGTTCTCTTTATCGAAAAAAATAGATCCTTGATTCCTTTCAATTTTATTTATTTAAGTTCAAGTTCATTTTAATTAAAATAAGAGAAGACATGTCGGCAGATGAGCACGTGATGACTAACTTCTTTTTATTTTTGATTATTTAAATGCAGGGATGCAAGCCAGTGGAAAGAATGGACGTGGGTGCGTCTGGATCTGCCAGTCCATGCTTATCATATCAACCGAGTCCATGTCTATCATACAATCCAAGTCCGGTGTCATCTTCCTTCGCCAGCCCTGCATCGTCTTCCTACATATCAAATGCAGCCAACATCAATGGAAGCATCGCCAATATTAATGGCACTGCGGACGCCAATTCACTCATCCCATGGCTCAAGAACCTTTCGTCAGCTTCATCTTCTGCGTCGTCTAAAGCGGCCGCGCAACAGCAAACGCAGTCTCTTCGACATCTCTACATCCACGGTGGGTCTATAAGTGCACCTGTCACTCCTCCTCTAAGCTCACCGACCGTCGGTTCACCCAAGAGAGACTGGGACGAATCCAATGCACCGCCTTCGTGGCCTCCGAATTACGGTTCGTTCCATCAGCCATCCTCGACACCGCAGAGTCCCGGCCGTCATCTCGTTCCAGACTCTAGGTGGTTATCTGGTTTGCAGCTTCCAACAGGCGAGACACTGTCTCCGACTTTCAGTTTGGTCTCTTCGAATCCATTTGGGTTCTTCAAGGACGAGGCTATGGTTGGTGGGGGGTCTTCTAGAATGTGGACTCCTGGACAGAGTGGAACCTGCTCTCCCGCAATGCCCGGCGTCTCTTGTGCTAATACCGATGTTCAGATGCCGGATAGGGTGTCCGATGAGTTTGCTTTTGGAAGCAGCAGCAATGGGAATATTCCGATCACTGGGCTGGTCAAGGCATGGGAGGGTGAAAGAATCCATGAGGAGTGTGGTTCCGATGATTTGGAGCTTACTCTTGGAACTTCAAGGACCAGGTCGGTCGTATGACTTGGCATTGGGACAAACACACGTTTCCACGTGGGAGGATGACGACAACGATGCTTCACTTTACTTCCTCCTTCTTAGTGTTTACTTTTCATTTTAAATTTGTTGTTGTGTGATGAAGAGAGAGAGAGAGATGACAGATATTACTGGTTTCTATGCACACCCTCCTCCCTCTACATCCTTGATCCATCTTTCTTGTTGTATTTGGATTTTGGATGTGGATTTTATCAATGTATCATCCTAACATAAACATTAATTGGAGGGAGTAAATAGAATCATGCTTGTCTCATGCTTCTAATTGGCTGGTGTTCATGTAGGTTAAATCAATTAACTTAGGATTAGGTGTGATCAGATTGGGTCTTAATTTAGAATAGTTATGGTAGTTACAATAGAAAGCAGTTAGGTTAGTTATGTTTACTAGTTATTGGGTTGCTAAGCCTCAAATCTATCTACATGCTCTGTAGAACATGCGTTCCGACATGTTTATCTATGGAAAATTCTATATATCTATCAATCTTCTTATCTTATATTCAGATAAGATTGCAATATTGGATAAGATAGTTATCGGATAATTATAAATGCTTTCATTGCTCTTGCATTGAGCAACTCTCACAAAACTAACTTCATCTGCAACATGTCTCAGATCCTTCTCTACTTAATCACAAAAATGGCATAAACATTCTAGAATATCTATCCTAGAAAAGAGGTTTCCTGTCAAATAGACAAAAACTAAGGAAAACTTTAATTTACTACTTTCTGATTAAAAATTGAGGTAATCTATTGTTATGATGAACATTTCATGTTTATTATTTGAAAAATTATTTAACAAACTATCCATAATCAAAAAAGGTTTAACCTTGTTTGATATTTCCTGTAACTAATATTACAACATGCTATATAAGTATTAATTTCATAGATAAATGATGTAGTAAAAGTGATTTGTGGTTTTGATCGAGAGTGTATTAATTTATGATATTGCATTGAGATGTTGAAGAAAATGGTTCCACCTTTGAATCCATCATAAACTTGTTCGCCAATCCTCGTTCTTTGGCCACCATTGACTCGGAAGAAATCTTAATGGCTTTCGCCGGCACTGTAATATTGAATTTTTGAAGCTTTGCGTAAGCATTCAAGAGTTGGAACATGTACTCGTATATGTAATCCATCTTCAAATTCTCTTTGATGAATTTACTTCCCTCTCTTCCAACTTGCTGTGCCTTCAATTGATTAAACAGAAGCATTAAACTAAAGAAAAGAAAACATCTAATCAAATAGAAAAGAAAAGAAACAGTAGAGATACCTGTTCTTGGTGGGTATTACCAAAGGAAACAGTAGAATTTATAGATTTGCAGATGGCTTGGATATCTATTGGAAAATAATGTTTCATCGGTATAAGAGCTCTGCTGAAGAAATCATGATATTTCGGAGTAATCAACAATGCAGGAGAATCGCATGAAAGGATGTATTTTTGACTCACGGACCATGCGTTGCCTTCAACGTAGATCTTGTACCTGCAGTAATCAATCATCTAAGTTCATTAATGAGATCTTCATTCATTTAATTTGGAAAAAAAAATCCACATTTAAATCTCGATTTTCATTTCTTTCTTCTTCTTCTTCTTTTAGATCATCCCCTATTATATATAACGTATAAAAACCTGTATTTGCATTGTTTTGCCAAATTTGATTCACCGGATTTTATACTGCGAGCATTCCAAATCTGCAAGTTGTATAAAAATCAGGATATCGTATTTAATTTCAAACAAAAACCCTGGAAATATTTTAGAAATCTAATGTGAGATTAACTGACAATTATATTAATTTCAGAGATCACATTAAAGAACCTTTTACTAGTGGTGAGAACAGACCTAGTGTCCCTTTAGGGGTACAACGGGGACAGGTTTTAGTATACAAAATATAGGACTAGGATCCAGTCTTGTCTGAAGGTTTAAGAGTTGACTTGAAATTTTCTCAAACCTATATCTCGATTCATCTTGGACTATCCAATATTTAGTCATGTATGCATGAATTCAAAAGTCAAACATGACGTACCTGGCGAAATGCACGAGCATGCCAATCGACTCCATTGGCGGTGGGATTGCACTTCATTAGAGCAACCCTAACACCATGTCTTCCTGTGACGAAAGGGTTCCCCTTCCAGTAAGCATTTGGATCTCTATCAACCCACGTTGTGTTCTTGTTCTCTTCCATCAGTTCGTTCAACAATGGCACCCAAGGTTTGATGTTGATTTCCGGCCTGAATAATGATTGACAAGAGAAGGGTGACGTCTTAGAAATTCAGGTTAGTAAGAATATAAAAAAATATGAGTTCTAGCCGATTTGATTACCAACCCCAGAAGGACCAGTCGGGGAACGGGATGTCAAGGGATGCGTTATTTGAACAGTAGGCGAAAACCGGAGGTAAAACCAATGACTCCGACCAGCTAGTTTTGTTTCCAGGAGGTGCCCTGATTCTCGGTTTATCACCGCACGAGAACGAGAGATCAAGATCCGGAACTCTACCTGGGTATTTCTCAAGAAGCTGGAGGATTCCCCACATAGTGAATATATCTCTCGTCTGGTACGATTTCCTGTACCTCTCCACGTAAACTGTTCCGTTCAACACCACCAGTCGAAAATCTGCACTCTCCCTCGCCTTTCCGACCATCTCTTCCGTGATGCCACTCTCCTTCCACGGCAGAAGGTCCTCATGGATCCATCGAAAGTGAGCGGGACAGTCTGGAGAATAAACGATGTCTCTACTTATGTTATTCCGATCGGACTTGACCGTCCATTGGTTTATAAACTACACACATGCACATACGATCGACATACGTAGAGAATCAATATATCTGAAATATTCCAACCAATTAAGATTTGAACACACGTACAGCTTCGAATCCTTTCGGGATGTAGTTGACGAGAACTACGTCGATGTAGATAAAGACACCCAACACAGTGGCCAACTTAAGCCTGGTTTTGAACTTCGATTCTTCCATCGGAGATCTCACTTTAGATTGCCTCAGCAAACGCCGGAGATTAATACGAAGATCAAGATCCTATTCTTATAATCTTATTGTTGTTGCCAGCAACTTTCGATTATATATGTTTGAATTCATTTACAAAAACAAAAACATGCAAACTTTGTCAAATTGTCAACGAGTTGATTAGTGAATCTTGAGTGGACTTTTTTTATTATAGAAAGAAAATAAATGATTAAATTGAATACTTTTTAAGATAAAATTGAATGAAACTAATTATATTCTTGTAAATTTAGGATTATAAAGAATCAAGCTGTTAATTACTTAATAAAAAGCTGTTAATTTGAGGGACAGATTACACTCTATCACATGGGGAACATTTGTTTAGATCTCACTCCATGAAAATTAATTAACATCAATTTCACTACTACCAAGTACAAATCAACATTCAAACCATGATACCTTTGAAAAAATAACATTTGATTTGGTGATTAAATATAAAAAACACTTCTTTTGAGATATAGATAGATTATGCTTTTTTTTTTTGTCTTTTGCAAATCACATTTCGAAGTTATAGTGCAAAGATTGCTTTCAACTTTCAAATTTAAACATATCTAAAATCATTAGATTATGTTAGTCAGTATAAATAAATTACTGTGATTACATGGTGGATTTACTTTTTTTTGAAATTAAATAAAGATTAGTTTTGTTAATTGCCTTTGCTTGAGAGTCTCTAGATTTAACGGCTTAGATCGCAAGGTCTCATTTATGATACATCTAACAGAAACTCTTGTCAGAGCTGATACGATTGTATCGAAATTGACCCAATGAACAAGTTTACCTTAGCAATTAAGGTGTCTCAGAATCGTGAATATTGTCCACAGGTATTCGAAGCAGAAGGCACGAAGATAAATGTTAGAACACCGACTTGCTCGTGGAGGAGAGTTGGCCGGAGTCGGGCCGGCAGTAGCTGCAGCAATCGCCGGCAGCACCATCGTGAAAGAGGGAAAAAATCAAATATCCGTTGGAAGAAAAACCAACTTGGACCGGTCCTTGTAAACCGGGTTCTATTGAATTTTAATTGTATTTTTTGTTAACTCATAATGTTTACAAATGATTGTATTTATACATTAATTACATCAACTAATTAACTAACAATTTAACTAATCAACTAATTAACTTGTTATAATTACTTGAAACAATTGCAGCATCAACCTCAAGCTTTTCTTTAATTAATCACGAATTGTTTATTGAAACTTTTGCGTTTGTAACCTTAAGCTTTCCTTCAATTACTCACGCACATGTTTATTGAAACTTTTGCGCTTGTAACCTTAAACTTTTCTTCAATTACTCACGCACATGTTTATTGAAACTTTTGCACATGTAACCTTAAGTTTCTTATATCCGCTTGGGTTAATTGCCTGCACAGTACTCTGAGAAATATAATATCACATAGGTCCTGAATATCAGATGAATATTCATTTTCAGCCTTAGAAGTAGTTCTTGAACTATCATTTGGTTGGTTTGAAATATCATCATTTTTAGAATTTTCTAGGATATAATTTTGATTTAGAGATTGTTCATTTTCTGAATTGACCTCTGTATCAATTGTTTGTATACTATTATTCACATTTTCTGGGCTATTTTCTGAGTTTAAATTGCTGTTTGAACATGATATTTGAGTGTCCAGGGCATTTTTATGAGCTAACTCAGAATTTATTCCTTCTGAGCTAGTTTTTGGATTTTCTTCTAAACATCCGTCCAGAGTATTGCCTGGACTGTTTTGAAGATTATTTTTGTAAAAAAAATCAGATTTCCTCTTTTTAAAATTCCTGCCTAATTGGCCTGAACTATCACTCAGATTGCCACTAAAATTCTTTTGAACCTCATGACTTGAGTTTTGAGTATGTTCAATACCTTTTTGGTTTATTTGGGAGTTAAGAAAAATGTTTTCTTTATTTTTGAGGTTATCTGAACTTTTATGGTTTTCCTGACCATTTTTAAGATTTTTGATCAGTGTTTTAGGTTTTTTCTTAGCATCTGAATGTATGGGTATTCTATCCTCATTTTGTTCAGGTATGACTGAATTTTTACTGTTAAAGTCCAATATCTTTGTTTTTTCAGAAGTTTGGAACTCTAACTTTTTATTTTGAAGATGTCCATTTTCTGATGCTATTGAAGTTTTATAATTGCTTCTGGATTCATAATGTTGATATATGAGTTTATTGTATATATCTTCATGTGATATTACACTTTGTTTTGAAGATGAGCAATTATTATTATCCTTGAAAGGAAAAATTGTTTCTCTAAAAATTATATTTCTAGAAACATGAAATTTCTTAGTTTCTATATCTAAGATTAGATAGCCTTTTGTATTAGAGGGATAACCCATGAAAATTCCTCTAAAAGTTTTAAGAGAGAATTTATGCTCTCTTATATTGGTTGTTGCATAACATAGACAACCAAAAATTTTCATTGATTCATAGATTGGTATTTTATTATTTAGTATTTGATATGGAGTTTTGTTTTTTAGAACTTTAGAAGGTATCCTATTTATTATATATGTGGCTGTTAAGATACATTCACCCCAATATATTAGGGGAATACCTCCTTGAAAATGTAGAGATCTAGCCACTTCTAATAAGTGTTTATGTTTTTTCTCAACTATGGCATTTTGTTGAGGTGTATATGGGCATGTAAGTTGATGAATTATCCCATATGCCTCTAGTAATTTAGTGAAGTGGTTTGAGGTGAATTCTCCTCCATTATCACTTCTAATGGTTTTAACATTTTTTTCAAAAATATTTTTGACTTTGATTAGGAAATTTTCATTACACTTTATAGCCATATTCTTTGATTTTAGTAGAAAAGTCCAAGTGACTCTACTAAAATCATCAATTATTGTTAAGAAAAAACAAAAACCATCATGAGTTGTTATTGAGAATTTCCCCCAAATATCAATGTGAATAAGATCAAAAATTGAATTGGTTTTTGATGTACTATCTTGTTACTTTAATTTAGTTTGTTTTGCAAGAGGGCATATATCATAAGAATCTTTTATTTTTGAAAGATTTTTATTTAACTTTGAAAAAGAGTTATTCAAAACAGTACTATTTTCATCTATTTTACAATTTTCAGAATCTGAAAAACTATGTTTAACATTTATGCTTTGAGCCTTGATGAGTACTCTAATTTTCTCTGCTGAAATATGTCCTAGCCTTTTATGCCAATTCTCAATTTCTATGGATGAGTTTGCAAGATCAGAAGATTTTGGTTTTAGTATGTAAAGTCCACTTTTAGACTCACCCTGCCCAATCACTCTCTCTGACTTGCTTTCCTGAAAATCACATCCATATTTAGAGAAAATTAAATTTAAATTTGAATGGTATGTCAATCTATTTACTGAAATTAGATTGACTTTGAATTGTGGTATATATAGAACATCTTTCAAGATTAAATCCTTTGAAAGAGTTATATTTCCCATAGCTTTTACTTTGCATTTTTCTCCACTAGGAATAGTCACATAGTGATCAAATTCCTCTTTTGGAGATTTATCAAAAAAATGAAGATTCCCAGTCATATGCTGAGAAGCCCCAGTATCAATTATCCATGTATTTTTGTAATTTAAAGTATTGAAAGAAAAAGACATACCAGTTGATTTACTTAAGAGATCCTTAAGTAATAGTAATTCTTCACTGCTCAATTTTTCAGTTGTGGAATTTGTATGATTAGCCAAGTCTTTAGACTTCTTTTGGTTGTCTTTCTTGTTTTTATTTGGAAACCCTACTATGTGATAACAGTTTTCTCTAATATGTCCAAAAAACTTACAATTATCACAATAATATTTGGTATCTAATTTCTTGCCATTTTTCCCATATACCCCTTTTTTCTTTATTTCTTCCTTCTTTTCTTCCTTTTTGGCAAACATAGCTGAAGAATTAACTCCTAATTTTTCTTTAAAATTAGATTTCTGTTTTTCCTCTTGAATTACTAAGGAAAATACTTGATTCATAGAAGGTAATTCCAAATATGCCAAGATTTGACTTCTTAAGGTCATAAAATCTTCATTTAGACCTAGCAAGAATTGATGTGTTCTATCTTTTTCTATCTTTTTAGAATAAATTGGGGCACATGCTATACAAAATTTGCATTCGGGTTTCTCTATCTCTATGTATTGATCCCATAGAGATTTAAACTTATCAAAGTAAACAGAAATGCTATCACTAGACTGAGTTAATGTATTAATCTCATACCTCAATTGGCTAGTCTTAGGTGCATTTTTTTGCTTATACCTTTCTTGAAGCTCCACCCAAGCTTCATAGGTTGTTTCTGTATGTATGAGTGTTGAAGCAATTTGTGGGCAGACTCCATTTATGATCCAGGACAAGACAAGGCCATTCACCATCTCCCAATCTTCAAACTCTTCACTTGATTCATCCATTGGCTTTTTTATCTTCCCATTAATAAATGCTGTCTTTTTTCTGGAAACTATGGATAATTTCATGGAATTGGCCCAAGAAACGTAGTTTGCTTCCCCAGTCAATTTGTCAGACACCATCTGTGCACCTGGATGATCACCGGCAGAGAGGAAATAAGGTGATTTCCTTGAAATGTGACTCCTTTTCTTTTTGTTCTGGATCATTTTCTTTTTACTTGCATTTCTCCTTCTTTTTCTTCTGAAGAAGCTATCACTCCTTTCTGAATTAGAGCTGGATGAAGTCGTCGTCCAAAATTCAGATTTTCTTGAGGAATCATCCATTGCCTCAAGACTCTGTCCAGAGTTTGCTTGTGCGGAAAAAGTATGTGGATCGATGTGGGCGTCGTTTCCAACTGATGATACCATGTTAAAACGTCGACTTGCTCTTGGAGGAGAGTTGGCCGGAGTCGGGCCGGCAGTGGCTGCAGCAATCGCCGGCAGCGCCATCGTGGAGGAGGGAAAAATCAAATATCCGTTGGGAAGAAAACCAACTTGCACCGGTTCTTGTAAACCGGGTTCAATAGAATTTTAATTGTATTTTTTGTTCAAATCTAATGTTTACAAATGATTGTTTTTATACATTAATTACATCAACTAATTAACTAACAGTTTAACTAATCAACTAATTAATTTGTTGTAATCTAATTAATATCACTTGAAACAATTGCAGCATCAACCTCAAGCTTTCCTTCAATTAATCACGAACGTGTTTATTGAAACTTTTGCGCTTGTAACCTTAAACTTTCCTTCAATTACTCACGCACATGTTTATTGAAACTTTTGCACCTGTAACCTTAAGTTTCTTATATCCGCTTGGCCTGCACAGTATTCTGAGAAATATAATATCACATAGGTCCTGGATATCGCTGAATATTCTTATCAGTTTAATTTAACTCTGAATTTTCAGAGTTAAACTCATTAACCTCTGTTGAGGCTAATTAACTGATTAGGTGCTGATTTATTAATTCCTTTACTCCCCCCTCAAGCCTTGGAATAGATATTGAGTATTCCAAGCTTGGAATTGAAAGGGAATTTGTAATCTCTTTATCACCTAATGCTTTAGTTAAGAAGTCTGCTAATTGGAACTTGGTTCCTATTTGTTTTATGAATATTTTTCTTTGATTTATCATTTCTCTTATGAAATGACAGTCTATTTCTATGTGTTTCGTTCTTTCATGAAAAACAGGGTTATTTGCCAGATAGATGGCAGATTTGTTATCACAAAAAAGTTCTGTGTTGGTTTTTTAATTTTGATTCTCAATTCATCCATTAATTGATGAATCCATGTTATTTCACAGGTGGTCTGAGCTATTGCTCTATACTCAGCTTCACATGATGACCTTGCAACTGTGGCCTGTTTTTTAGTTTTCCATGAGATTAGTGAATCTCCCAACATTAAGCAAAATCCTGTCAATGATTTTCTACTCACTTGACATGATGCCCAATCAGCATCACAATAACCTTGTAAGGTCATATTTTCATTCTTACTGTATATTAGACCTTGTCCAGGTGCATTTTTAATGTATCTTATTAGCTTGAATAATACCTGTAAATGTATTTCTTTTGGCTCTTGCATGAATTGGCTTAGCCAATTTACTGGGAAGCTAATGTCTGGTCTAGTTATATTCAGATATATTAGTTTTCCTACTATTTTCCTATAAAAAGTTGGGTTTTGAATTAATTGAGATTTATCATTTTTAAGGTCTATATGCCTTTCCATGGGTATTGTGGATGGTTTTGCTCCTGAAAGCCCACATTCCTCTAAAATACCTAGAGCATACTTCCTTTGTGAAAGGTATATACCTTTGCTGGAGTATGAGACTTCAATTCCTAGAAAGTAATTCAATCTTCCTAGATCTTTCAGTTTAAACTGATTTTCTAATTGGATTTTAATGATTCCAATTTCTAGTTCATTGCTTCCTGTTATTATAATATCATCCACATAAACTAAAAGATATAACATGTTCTGATTTCTCTCTCTTATGAATAAAGAATAATCTGATTTAGTTTGGCTAAAACCAATATTCAAAAGTACACCCCTTAGTTTTTCAAACCATTTTCTTGAGGCTTGTTTTAAGCCATATAATGATTTGTTTAGTTTACACACCCTTTTATCTCCTTCTTTTAGAAGGCCTTGAGGTGGTTTTAAATATACTTCTTCATCTAAATCACCATGAAGAAAGGCATTGTTCACATCAAGTTGGTATAAATTCCAACTTTTCATGGCTGCTATTGCTATAATGGTTTTAACTGTGACCATTTTAACCACTGGTGCGAAAGTCTCAAAAAAATCAAATCCTTCTTTTTGAGTAAAGCCTTTGGCTACTAGCCTTGCTTTGTATCTTTCTATATCACCATTTGGTTTATACTTTATTTTATAAATCCATTTTGATCCTATGGATTTCCTATCTTTTGGAAGTAAAGCAAGGGTCCAAGTATCATTTTCTATGAGAGCTTTCATTTCTTTTTGCATTGCTTCAACCCATTTTGGGTATTTTGAAACTTCATCAAAAGAATTAGGTTCATCATGGATTGTTATTTGTTTTAAAAAATATTTTTGTTGTTTGCTTGTCCTATGATATGATACATGATTGCTCATAGGATGTTTTGGCTCATGAAACTCTTTTTCATTTTCAAGATAATAATCTTGAAATTGCTTTGATTTAGTTATTTTCCTACCATATAGGCTAGTTTTATCTTTTAAATTTTTATTATTTGAATTTATTTGTTTTGAGTTATTTTCTGGTTGATTTGAACAGTTGTCCAGAGCATTATTGTTTTGTAATTCAGAAAAGCTCCTTGAGTTGTTTATTGACTTGGTTAGATCATTTTCTATGACATTTCTATTGGCAGCCTCAGAGATAGTTCTTGAACTGTCATTGGATACAACTTTAATAGATTCAGATGACAATTCATTTTCTGCTTGGTTAAAGCAACTGTCCAGAGCATTTCCATTTTGAAATTCAGAAAAACTCCTTGAGCTGCTGCCTGACTTGCTTAAGTCATTTTCTATGATATTTTCATTTTCAGCCTTACAAGTAGTTCTTGAACTATCATTTGGTTGGTTTGAAATATCATCATATTTAGGATTTTCTAGGATATAATTTTGATTTAGAGATTGTTCATTTTCTGAATTGACCTCTGTATCAATTGTTTGTATACTATTATCCACATTTTCTGGGCTATTTTCTGAGTTTAAATTGCTGTTTGGACATGATATTTGAGTGTCCAGGGCATTTTTATGAGCTAGCTCAGAATTTATTCCTTCTGAGCTAGTTTTTGGATTTTCTTCTAAACATCTGTCCAGGGTATTGCCTGGACTGTTTTGAAGATTATTTTTGCAAAAAAAATCAGATTTCCTCTTTTTAAAGTTCCTGCCTAATTGGCCTGAACTATCACTCAGATTGCCACTAAAATTCTTTTGAACCTCATGACTTGAGTTCTGAGTATGTTCAATACCTTTTTGGTTTATTTGGGAGTTAAGAAAAATGTTTTCTTTATTTTTGAGGTTATCTGAACTTTTATGGTTTTCCTGACCATTTTTAAGATTTTTGATCAGTGTTTTAGGTTTTTTCTTAGCATCTGAATGTATGGGTATTCTATCCTCATTTTGTTCAGGTATGACTGAATTTTTACTGTTAAAGTCCAATATCTTTGTTTTTTCAGAAGTTTGGAACTCTAACTTTTTATTTTGAAGATATCCATTTTCAGATACTATTGAAGTTTTATAATTGCTTCTGGATTCATAATGTTGATATATGAGTTTATTATATATATCTTCATGTGATATTACACTTTGTTTTGAAGATGAGCAATTATTATTATCCTTGAAAGGAAAAATTGTTTCTCTAAAAATTATATTTCTAGAAACATGAAATTTCTTAGTTTCTATATCTAAGATTAGATAGCCTTTTGTATTAGAGGGATAACCCATGCAAATTCCTCTAAAAGTTCTAAGAGAGAATTTATGCTCTCTTATGTTGGTTGTTGCATAGCATAGACAACCAAAAAATTTCATTGATTCATAGATTGGTATTTTATTATTTAGTATTTCATATGGAGTTTTGTTTTTTAGAACTTTAGAAGGTATCCTATTTATTATATATGTGGCTGTTAAGATACATTCACCCCAATATATTAGGGGAATACCTCCTTGAAAATGTAGAGATCTAGCCACTTCTAATAAGTGTCTATGTTTCCTCTCAACTATGGCATGCATTTTGTTGAGGTGTATATGGGCATGTAAGTTGATGAATTATCCCATATGCTTCTAGTAATTTAGTGAAGTGATTTGAGGTGAATTCTCCTCCATTATCACTTCTAATGGTTTTAACATTTTTTTCAAAAATATTTTTGACTTTGATTAGGAAATTTTCAATACACTTTATAGCCATATTCTTTGATTTTAGTAGAAAAGTCCAAGTGACTCTACTAAAATCATCAACTATTGTTAAAAAAAAACAAAAGCCATCATGAGTTGTTATTGGGAATTTTCCCCAAATATCAATGTGAATAAGATCAAAAATTGAATTGGTTTTTGATGTACTATTTTGGTACTTTAATTTAGTTTGTTTTGCAAGAGGGCATATATCACAAGAATCTTTTATTTTTGAAAGATTTTTATTTAACTTTGAAAAAGAGTTATTCAAAACAGTACTATTTTCATCTATTTTACAATTTTCAGAATCTGAAAAACTATGTTTAACATCTATGCTTTGAGCCTTGATGAGCACTCTCATTTTCTCTGCTGAAATATGTCCTAGCCTTTTATGCCAATTCTCAATTTCTATGGATGAGTTTGCAAGATCAGAAGATTTTGGTTTTAGTATGTAAAGCCCACTTTTAGACTCACCCTGCCCAATCACTCTCTCTGACTTGCTTTCCTGAAAATCACATCCATATTTAGAGAAAATTAAGTTTAAATTTGAATGGTATGTTAATCTATTTACTGAAATTAGATTGACTTTGAATTGTGGTATATATAGAACATCTTTCAAGATTAAATCTTTTGAAAGAGTTATATTTCCCATAGTTTTTACTTTGCATTTTTCTCCACTAGGAATAGTCACATAGTGATCAAATTCCTCTTTTGGAGTGTTATCAAAAAATTGAAAATTCCCAGTCATATGCTGAGAAGCCCCAGTATCAATTATCCATATATTTTTGTGATTTAAAGTATTGAAAGAAAAAGACATACCAGTTGATTTACTTAAGAGATCCTTAAGTAATAATAATTCCTCACTGCTCAATTTTTCAGTTGTGGAATTTGCTTGATTAGCCAAGTCTTTAGACTTCTTTTGGTTGTCTTTCTTGTTTTTATTTGGAAACCCTACTATGTGATAACAGTTTTCTCTAATATGTCCAAAAAACTTACAATTATCACAATAATATTTGGTATCCAATTTCTTGCCATTTTTCCCATATACCCCTTTTTTCTTTATTTCTTCCTTCTTTTCTTCCTTTTTGGCAAACATAGCTGAAGAATTAACTCCTAATTTTTCTTTAAAATTTGATTTTTGTTTTTCCTCTTGAATTACTAAGGAAAATACTTGATTCATAGAAGGCAATTCTGAATATGCCAAGATCTGACTTCTTAAGGTCATAAAATCTTCATTTAGACCTAGCAAGAATTGATGTGTTCTATCTTTTTCTATCTTTTTAGAATAAATTGGGGCACATGCTATACAAAATTTGCATTCGGGTTTCTCTATCTCTATGTATTGATCCCATAGAGATTTAAACTTATCAAAGTAAACAGAAATGCTATCACTAGACTGAGTTAATGTATTAATCTCATACCTCAATTGGCTAGTCTTAGGTGCATTTTTTTGCTTATACCTTTCTTGAAGCTCCACCCAAGCTTCATAGGTTGTTTCTGTATGTATGAGTGTTGAAGCAATTTGAGGGCAGACTCCATTTATGATCCAGGACAGGACAAGGCCATTCACCATCTCCCAATCTTCAAACTCTTCACTTGATTCATCCATTGGCTTTTTTTTATCTTCTCATTAATAAATGCTGTCTTTTTTCTGGAAACTAAGGATAATTTCATGGAATTGGCCCAAGAAACGTAGTTTGCTTTCCCAGTCAATTTATCAGACACCATCTGTGCACCTGTATGATCACTGGCAGAGAGGAAATAAGGTGATTTCCTTGAAATGTGACTCCTTTTCTTTTTGTTCTGGATCATTTTCTTTTTACTTGCATTTCTCCTTCTTTTTCTTCTGAAGAAGCTATCACTCCTTTCTGAATTAGAGCTGGATGAAGTCGTCGTCCAAAATTCAGATTTTCTTGAGGAATCATCCATTGCCTCAAGACTCTGTCCAGAGTTTGCTTGTGCGGAAAAAGTATGTGGATCGATGTGAGCGTCGTTTCCAACTGATGATACCATGTTAAAACGTCGACTTGCTCTTGGAGGAGAGTTGGCCGGAGTCGGGCCGGCAGTAGCTGCGGCAATCGCCGGCAGCGCCATCGTGAAGGAGGGAAGAAATCAAATATCCGTTGGAAGAAAACCAACTAGGACCGGTTCTGTAAACCGGGTTCAATAGAAATTTAATTGTATTTTTTGTTCAAATCTAATGTTTACAAATGATTGTTTTTATACATTAATTACATCAACTAATTAACTAACAGTTTAACTAATCAACTAATTAATTTGTTGTAATCTAATTAATATCACTTGAAACAATTGCAGCATCAACCTCAAGTTTTCCTTCAATTAATCACGAACGTGTTTATTGAAAATTTTGTGCTTGTAACCTTAAGCTTTCCTTCAATTACTCACGCACATGTTTATTGAAACTTTTGCGCTTGTAACCTTAAACTTTCCTTCAATTACTCACACACATGTTTATTGAAACTTTTGCACCTGTAACCTTAAGTTTCTTATATCCGCTTGGGTTAATTGCCTGCACAGTATTCTGAGAAATATAATATCACATAGGTCCTGGATATCAGATGATTAATCTTATCAGTTTAATTTAACTCTGGATTTTCAGAGTTAAACTCATTAACCTCTGTTGAGGCTAATTAACCGATTAGGTGCTGATTTATTAATTCCTTTACTCCCCCCTCAAGCCTTGGAATAGATATTGAGTATTCCAAGCTTGGAAAGGGAATTTGTAATCTCTTTATCACCTAATGCTTTAGTTAAGAAGTCTGCTAATTGGAACTTGGTTCCTATTTGTTTTATGAATATTTTTCTTTGATTTATCATTTCTCTTATGAAATGACAGTCTATTTCTATGTGTTTCGTTCTTTCATGAAAAACAGGGTTATTTGCCAGATAGATGGCAGATTTGTTATCACATAACAGTTCTGTTGGTTTTTTAATTTTGATTCTCAATTCATCCATTAATTGATGAATCCATGTTATTTCACAGGTGGTCTGAGCTATTGCTCTATACTCAGCTTCACATGATGACCTTGCAACTGTGGCCTGTTTTTTAGTTTTCCATGAGATTAGTGAATCTCCCAACATTAAGCAAAACCCTGTCAATGATTTTCTACTCACTTGACATGATGCCCAATCAGCATCACAATAACCTTGTAAGGTCATATTTTCATTCTTACTGTATATTAGACCTTGTCCAGGTGCATTTTTAATGTATCTTATTAGCTTGAATAATACCTGTAAATGTATTTCTTTTGGCTCTTGCATGAATTGGCTTAGCCAATTTACTGGGAAGCTAATGTCTGGTCTAGTTATATTCAGATGTATTAGTTTTCCTACTATTTTCTTATAAAAAGTTGGGTTTTGAATTAATTGAGATTTATCATTTTTAAGGTCTATATGCCTTTCCATGGGTATTGTGGATGGTTTTGCTTCTGAAAACCCACATTCCTCTAAAATACCTAGAGCATACTTCCTTTGTGAAAGGTATATACCTTTGCTGGAGTATGAGACTTCAATTCCTAGAAAGTAATTCAATCTTCCTAGATCTTTCAGTTTAAACTGATTTTCTAATTGGATTTTAATTATTCCAATTTCTAGTTCATTGCTTCCTGTTATTATAATATCATCCACATAAACTAAAAGATATATCATGTTCTGATTTTTCTATCTTATGAATAAAGAATAATCTGATTTAGTTTGGCTAAAACCAATATTCAAAAGTACACCCCTTAGTTTTTCAAACCATTTTCTTGAGGCTTGTTTTAAGCCATATAATGATTTGTTTAGTTTACACACCCTTTTATCTCCTTCTTTTAGAAGGCCTTGAGGTGGTTTTAAATATACTTCTTCATCTAAATCACCATGAAGAAAGGCATTGTTCACATCAAGTTGGTATAAATTCCAACTTTTCATGGCTGCTATTGCTATAATGGTTTTAACTGTGACCATTTTAACCACTGGTGCGAAAGTCTCAAAAAAATCAAATCCTTCTTTTTGAGTAAAGCCTTTGGCTACTAGCCTTGCTTTGTATCTTTCTATATCACCATTTGGTTTATACTTTATTTTATAAATCCATTTTGATCCTATGGATTTCCTATCTTTTGGAAGTAAAGCAAGGGTCCAAGTATCATTTTCTATGAGAGCTTTCATTTCTTTTTGCATTGCTTCAACCCATTTTGGGTATTTTGAAGCTTCATCAAAAGAATTAGGTTCATCATGGATTGTTATTTGTTTTAAAAAATATTTTTGTTGTTTGCTTGTCCTATGATATGATACATGATTGCTCATAGGATGTTTTGGCTCATGAAAATCTTTTTCATTTTCAAGATAATAATCTTGAAATTGCTTTGATTTAGTTATTTTCCTACCATATAGGCTAGTTTTATCTTTTAAATTTTTATTATTTGAATTTATTTGTTTTGAGTTATTTTCTGGTTGATTTGAACAGTTGCCCAGAGCATTATTGTTTTGTAATTCAGAAAAGCTCCTTGAGCTATTTATTGACTTGGTTAGATTATTTTCTATGACATTCCTATTGGCAGCCTCAGAGATAGTTCTTGAACTGTCATTGGATACAACTTTAATAGATTCAGATGACAATTCATTTTCTGCTTGATTAAAACAACTGTCCAGAGCATTTCCATTTTGAAATTCAGAAAAACTCTTTGAGCTACTGCCTGACTTGCTTAAGTCATTTTCTATGATATTTTCATTTTCAGCCTTAGAAGTAGTTCTTGAACTATCATTTGATTGGTTTGAAATATCATCATTTTTAGAATTTTCTAGGATATAATTTTGATTTAGAGATTGTTCATTTTCTGAATTGACCTCTGTATCAATTGTTTGTATACTATTATTCACATTTTCTGGGCTATTTTCTGAGTTTAAATTGCTGTTTGAACATGATATTTGAGTGTCCAGGGCATTTTTATGAGCTAGCTCAGAATTTATTCCTTCTGAGCTAGTTTTTGGATTTTCTTCTAAACATCTGTCCAGAGTATTGCCTGGACTGTTTTGAAGATTATTTTTGTAAAAAAAATCAGATTTCCTCTTTTTAAAATTCCTGCCTAATTGGCCTGAACTATCACTCAGATTGCCACTAAAATTCTTTTGAACCTCATGACTTGAGTTCTGAGTATGTTCAATACCTTTTTGGTTTATTTGGGAGTTAAGAAAAATGTTTTCTTTATTTTTGAGGTTATCTGAACTTTTATGGTTTTCCTGACCATTTTTAAGATTTTTGATCAGTGTTTTAGGTTTTTTCTTAGCATCTGAATGTATGGGTATTCTATCCTCATTTTGTTCAGGTATGACTGAACTTTTACTGTTAAAGTCCAATATCTTTGTTTTTTCAGAAGTTTGGAACTCTAACTTTTTATTTTGAAGATGTCCATTTTCAGATGCTATTGAAGTTTTATAATTGCTTCTGGATTCATAATGTTGATATATGAGTTTATTGTATATATCTTCATGTGATATTACACTTTGTTTTGAAGATGAGCAATTATTATTATCCTTGAAAGGAAAAATTGTTTCTCTAAAAATTATATTTCTAGAAACATGAAATTTCTTAGTTTCTATATCTAAGATTAGATAGCCTTTTGTATTAGAGGGATAACCCATGAAAATTCCTCTAAAAGTTCTAGGAGAGAATTTATGCTCTCTTATGTTGGTTGTTGCATAACATAGACAACCAAAAATTTTCATTGATTCATAGATTGGTATTTTATTATTTAGTATTTCATATGGAGTTTTGTTTTTTAGAACTTTAGAAGGTATCCTATTTATTATATATGTGGCTGTTAAGATACATTCACCCCAATATATTAGGGGAATACCTCCTTGAAAATGTAGAGATTTAGCCACTTCTAATAAGTGTCTATGTTTTCTCTCAACTATGGTATTTTGTTGAGGTGTATATGGGCATGTAAGTTGATGAATTATCCCATATGCCTCTAGTAATTTAGTGAAGTGGTTTGAGGTGAATTCTCCTCCATTATCACTTCTAATGGTTTTAACATTTTTTTCAAAAATATTTTTGACTTTGATTAGGAAATTTTCAATACACTTTATAGCCATATTCTTTGATTTTAGTAGAAAAGTCCAAGTGACTCTACTAAAATCATCAACTATTGTTAAGAAAAAACAAAAACCATCATGAGTTGTTATTGGGAATTTCCCCCAAATATCAATGTGAATAAGATCAAAAATTGAATTGGTTTTTGATGTACTATCTTGGTACTTTAATTTAGTTTGTTTTGCAAGAGGGCATATATCACAAGAATCTTTTATTTTTGAAAGATTTTTATTTAACTTTGAAAAAGAGTTACTCAAAACAGTACTATTTTCATCTATTTTACAATTTTCAGAATCTGAAAAACTATGTTTAACATCTATGCTTTGAGCCTTGATGAGTACTCTCATTTTCTCTGCTGAAATATGTCCTAGCCTTTTATGCCAATTCTCAATTTCTATGGATGAGTTTGCAAGATCAGAAGATTTTGGCTTTAGTATGTAAAGCCCACTTTTAGACTCACCCTGCCCAATCACTCTCTCTGACTTGCTTTCCTGAAAATCACATCCATATTTAGAGAAAATTAAGTTTAAATTTGAATGGTATGTCAATCTATTTACTGAAATTAGATTGACTTTGAATTGTGGTATATATAGAACATCTTTCAAGATTAAATCCTTTGAAAGAGTTATATTTCCCATAGCTTTTACTTTGCATTTTTCTCCACTAGGAATAGTCACATAGTGATCAAATTCCTCTTTTGGAGATTTATCAAAAAAATGAAGATTCCCAGTCATATGCTGAGAAGCCCCAGTATCAATTATCCATGTATTTTTGTAATTTAAAGTATTGAAAGAAAAAGATATACCAGTTGATTTACTTAAGAGATCCTTAAGTAATAGTAATTCCTCACTGCTCAATTTTTCAGTTGTGGAATTTGCTTGATTAGCCAAGTCTTTAGACTTCTTTTGGTTGTCTTTCTTGTTTTTATTTGGAAACCCTACTATGTGATAACAGTTTTCTCTAATATGTCCAAAAAACTTACAATTATCACAATAATATTTGGTATCCAATTTCTTGCCATTTTTCCCATATACCCCTTTTTTCTTTATTTCTTCCTTCTTTTTTTCCTTTTTGGCAAACATAGCTGAAGAATTAACTCCTAATTTTTCTTTAAAATTTGATTTCTGTTTTTCCTCTTGAATTACTAAGGAAAATACTTGATTCATAGAAGGTAATTCTGAATATGCCAAGATTTGACTTCTTAAGGTCATAAAATCTTCATTTAGACCTAGCAAGAATTGATGTGTTCTATCTTTTTCTATCTTCTTAGAATAAATTGAGGCACATGCTATACAAAATTTGCATTCGGGTTTCTCTATCTCTATGTATTGATCCCATAGAGATTTAAACTTATCAAAGTAAACAGAAATCCTATCACTAGACTGAGTTAAT
Source organism: Zostera marina (assembly GCA_001185155.1). Lineage (NCBI taxonomy): Eukaryota > Viridiplantae > Streptophyta > Magnoliopsida > Alismatales > Zosteraceae > Zostera > Zostera marina. Next base: position 62,315 of record LFYR01001285.1, read on the forward strand.
GTATTAATCTCATACCTCAATTGGCTAGTCTTAGGTGCATTTTTTTGCTTATACCTTTTTTGAAGCTCCACCCAAGCTTCATAGGCTGTTTCTGTATGTATGAGTGTTGAAGCAATTTGTGGGCAGACTCCATTTATGATCCAGGACAAGACAAGGCCATTCACCATCTCCCAATCTTCAAACTCTTCACTTGATTCATCCATTGGCTTTTTTATCTTCCCATTAATAAATGCTGTCTTTTTTCTGGAAACTAAGGATAATTTCATGGAATTGGCCCAAGAAACGTAGTTTGCTTCCCCAGTCAATTTGTCAGACACCATCTGTGCACCTGGATGATCACCGGCAGAGAGGAAATAAGGTGATTTCCTTGAAATGTGACTCCTTTTCTTTTTGTTCTGGATCCTTTTCTTTTTGCTTGCATTTCTCCTTCTTTTCCTTCTGAAGAAGCTATCACTCCTTTCTGAATTAGAGCTGGATGAAGTCGTCGTCCAAAAATCAGATTTTCTTGAGGAATCATCCGTTGCCTCAAGACTCTGTCCAGAGTTTGCTTGTGCGGAAAAAGTATGTGGATCGATGTGAGCGTCGTTTCCAACTGATGATACCATGTTAGAACGCCGACTTGCTCGTGGAGGAGAGTTGGCCAGAGTCGGGCCGGCAGTAGCTGCAGCAATCGCCGGCAGCACCATCGTGAAAGAGGGAAAGAATCAAATATCCGTTGGAAGAAAAACCAACTTGGACCGGTCCTTGTAAACCGGGTTCTATTGAATTTTAATTGTATTTTGTTAACTTATAATGTTTACAAATGATTGTATTTATACATTAATTACATCAACTAATTAACTAACAATTTAACTAATCAACTAATTAACTTGTTATAATTACTTGAAACAATTGCAGCATCAACCTCAAGCTTTTCTTTAATTAATCACGAACGTGTTTATTGAAACTTTTGCGTTTGTAACCTTAAGCTTTCCTTCAATTACTCACGCACATGTTTATTGAAACTTTTGCGCTTGTAACCTTAAACTTTCCTTCAATTACTCACGCACATGTTTATTGAAACTTTTGCACATGTAACCTTAAGTTTCTTATATCCGCTTGGGTTAATTGCCTGCACAGTACTCTGAGAAATATAATATCACATAGGTCCTGGATATCAGATGAATAATCTTATCAGTTTAATTTAACTCTGGATTTTCAGAGTTAAACTCATTAACCTCTGTTGATGCTAATTAACTGATTAGGTGATGATTTATTAATTCCTTTACTAACCCTATCTAACCCTAAATTCTAATTAGCAACAAACAATGCCGTCTCTAATCCTTCCCTAATAATTTGAGACGGATATGAAGGCCGTCTCTAAAAAGTCAGTGAGGCGACTTTCAGGGAAGGATTAGAGAAGGCCAAAATCCGTCGTTAATCATCAACTAGCGACGGTTTTTGATGATTAGCAACTGATTCTGGCCGTCGCTAAAAGTCAGTAATCTGATAGTGAAAGTCTGAGCATGGAGGTTGGGGTGAAGTGATGAATAATAATCTCCAAGTGGGAGATTGTTGAAATTAATTACAGATTGGAGGAGTTAATTGAAATTAATTGCAAGAAGTTATTTACAATTATTTTAATGAACAATTAAATTAAATTATAAGAGAGGCATAAGTTAGATGGAGAGCATTATTCATGGGCTAAATAATAAGTTATTGGGTCTAATGAATTAATTAGTTATCTAGGGAGACGTGAAGACTCCGTTATGAGTAGCAAGGTCATCCCACCGGTCGAACCCGACCCTGGTCGTCCCGCCCGTACCCGCCGCTCCACCCAGATGTCAGACTACGATTATAACTAATTAGTGTTTTTTCATTTCATTATTGTGAGTGCGATCTGTTTCTGTTATGAATTTTATATTATAAAAAGAGTGATATCACCACCAAGGTGAGTATCAAACTTAGCAACAATTCTTCTTTCAACCACCGACTTCTTTGGGAGATTTCATCAAACACCTTTCCTCCGGTCCCTACTTAGGGAATATTAGTTCCGACGTCTTCATGCTTCTCCGTCGAGGCGTGTGTTATAATGGTTCTTTCATCTTGAACTTTGTCAAGCTTGGGCAAGATCCAAAATGTGGGAGATCCAAAAGTGATTGATCTTACCTAAAATGTTATTAATTAGTTTATATATATTTTAGGTGGATTGAGATCTAACAGAATTATACTAATTATTATGTTAGATCTAAATCTCAGAAGTTTCTATATATAATTAGTTAATTACAGATTTATTAACTAATTACACAAATACCCTTATAATATCACTAATAGCGCCCTCAAACTCATCTATATTCATCGATGAGGTTGGCCTTTAGTTCCATAAATTGTGTTGACCTCAATGCTTTGGTCAACACATCAGTTTTTTGTTTGGTATTTGGAATGTGATTTACTTCTAGAACCTTCTTCTCAACTCTTTCTCTCACAAAGTTGAAGTCAAGCGCAACATGTTTGATTTTTGTGGATTTGCAGCCAATTGTGTTGCTTCTAAATTATCGCACCGCAATTTATAGAGTTTATCAATCTTTATCCACATTTCACTCAGTAAATTTGCCATCCAATCAAGCTCAGCAGTTGTTGCAACTAGTGATAGCTCTGAATTCTGACTCAGTGCTTGATCTGGACGCTGTTGATTGTTTCTAAGAACACCAGATCACCAGTGACTGACCCATATATATTAAGTAACATGTCTAACTTTTTTTGTTTGTTTCATCACCAGTGTCTGACTGTATGTTGAAATATTACAGATACTAGATTTCTTTAGCACAATTCCCATGTTCTGAGTCCCTGATAGATATCTGAGTACTCTCTTCATCATGATCCAGTGTATGTCCATAGGTTTCTCCATGAAATGAGCCAGCTTATTTACTACATAAAAAATATCAGGCCTTCACATGGTTAAATACTGCAAGGATCCTATGATTCTTCTGTATTCAGTAGCTTTCTCTATCACTTCAGCATCTGAATAAAACTGCCGACTATGTTGCATTGGAGTATAAATGGGTTTGAGATTTTGAAAACCATGTTTATTCAACAAGTTGACTAAATACAATTATTGATCCAAAAATATTCCAACAACATGTTTTCTCGCTTTAATCTCCAAAAAAATATTCTAAATCCCCACATAATCTGATTGCAAATTCAGACTTTAAGGCATCCAACACTTTCGGTATTTTTGCTGAATTTGAACCAGTTATGACCATGTCATCTACATAAATTAAAATGTAGATTATATCATTATCATTCTTCACAAACAATGAGTCATCAGACTGACATCACTACAAAAAAAAGTAGGCAGTTAGGACGAGCAAAGTTAACGGAATTTCCGTTACAAATACTATTTTTAACGGAATTTCCGTTAACTTTGGTCCGTTACAAAATTTCCGTTACAAATACTTAAATCCGTTACAAAAATCCGTTACAAATACTCTCAACTTAAAGTTAACGGAACGAAAAATCCGTTACAAATTTTTTAGGTATTTGTAACGGAAATTCCGTTACAAATACCTAAAAATTCCAGAATGCATGAATTCCATAATACATATAAATTCTTGTAAATTTTAGTATTAATCATAATTCCTGTAAATTTTAGAATGCATATATTTGTAAATATTTTTTCCTGTAAAAATCATATAACATTCATAATTTACATTCAATATTATTCACTAAATTCATTCAACATTAATAATTAAAATCATCTAACATTCAACAAATATAACATCTTATTCCTAACACAACATTAATTCATGATCTAATATCTAAAATTGAAAGAGAATTCATAAGGAGCTGAATAAGAGGAGTTGGAGTCGGAACTTGAGGAGTTGGAGTCGGAACTTAAGGAGTATTGCTATCTTTCCCTTCTATCACCATCATTGAATCCTTATTCCGGAACAGTTGACAATTTAGTATAGACTGAAATAAAAAATAATTCTAAATTAAGAAGATTTATTAGTAAAAACGTATTTTAAATTTGAAAATCCAATGTTTCTAATCAAATTAAAAGTAGAATATGCATCTCTATTACTAAAATAAACATGTCAAATTTTTAAAATGTAGATAGTTATAACTTGTAAAGATAAACAGAACCTTTTAAGTAAACTCTTAACTTGGATATTCCTATTAACTAAAGTACTAAACAATATCCCCCACAAGTAAAAAATACCTGATTTTGTTCAAAATACCTGATTCTGTTCACAAAAAATTTGAATAAGTAAAGAATTAGTTAGTATATTTAAAATACCTGAAACAGGATCTTCCACACACTATATCAATCTAAAAAATAGACATTTATACATAAACATAATTAACATACATTGACATACATTTTATACATAACTGATGAACTCGGAAAATACCTAGTGTGTCCCGTCCATGAGAACCAGCTTCCTTTTGGAAACATGTCGACGTTCCAGCATATGCATTGTGAGTTTGTGACAATAAATATTTCATAAACATGGTGTTTTTTATTTTGAATTCTGAAATAGCTAATATATTGTATACACACACCTCTTGGGTACATCAGATGGATAAAGTCGATCACCAAGATGGTAAGCACACAATGGCTGTTCAGCAGTAGCAATCAAATATTAATCATCTCCTTCTCCTGTGACCTGGTGAAACATAGACAGTGAAGTTAGAGTCCAGAAGTGAAATTATTTATTTACATCTAAAACCATGAAACCAAACTGATTGAAATAGAAAAAACACAGTCAACTGAAAACCTGATTTAGTTTCAGACATTCAGTAACCATACACCTAAAAAACTTTGTTAGTGTTTTCAATAAAAAAACAAAATGGATTCCTAATCTAACTAATTCCATTATCTAGTTAATGTGTATTGAACTATATTCACTGCATTGTTATTTTCAATTAATCAGAAAAGAATGATTAAGTACTTTGTATAGTTCTTCATCAAACAGAGAGAGTTAAGCAAACTTTGCCATAATATCTTTCGTCAAAAAAAATGGAGTTAAGATGGCCTAGTAATTTCGACTCTCTAAGAAATCAAAAGCAAACTGTATGAGAGGCATGTTGAGACGAGCTCCAGCACCCTTCAAATAGTAACCTCTTCCTCCAGCTACATTAGCACCTAAATGAGAGGGGAAACATAAATTCAATAAAAAAAAACAAGAAAATAATAGGCACAGTAGGAAATAAATGATAACATGACCTATCTAGCATGAAGAAACAAGCATAATACACAAAGTCTACCTTTGATCAAATCTGCAATGTCTAGTAACTCGACAAGCTCATAATTTTTCAGCTTCTCCTCCACTCTCTTTTCTCCAAATGATCGCACAACTGCATTGTTTTCTTATAAATAAAAAACAAATAAGCCTAATTTGTAAAGTAAACAAAAAACGTTTTGCTTGACTGCATTAGTGCATGACATATAACTGAAAACATACCAACCACTCCATGCCTCGGTCCACATTTTTGGTTTGTAAGGTTGATTTGGAGTAAAGGCGTCGCAATATACACCGTTGCATGTATTTATCTAAAACAATAATATTCCTGAGACAACATTTAGAAGAAAATTACAAGAGAAATGGTCTTCATGAAAAATATAGTTCACCACCGGATCTGGGGCATCCTCTTCCTTGCACATGACCCATGGAACACCTGTTTGCATTCCAACAACCATTTTCCCGTCCCAATCCATGTAACTATGACCAGCAAATCCAAATGCCTTACTTTCTGGTCCATACTCATTTTCAATCTGCACTTGTTAGACAATGAATGCAATAAGAAACCAAAGTTTTTTAAAATTTACAGAAGAAAAAATCCTCAACGAAAAAAAGAAATATTTGAAGAACAGAAGAAGCAATCATGATTCATGCATGCCTGTGATAAGATTATGGAACCACCCTATGGCTCATAGAAACCCCCCTATTGAAATTGTTGAAAATCAAACACACAGATCCAAAGAAAATAAAAAATAAAAAGCATAAAAATAGATACCCATAATTCCACTCTGCGCAAATATAAGGACCAATGCGGAGATGAGCATAGAGCCCAGCTTTGTGGACAGTCTTTAAAAACCTCACAAGATCATATCTCCCTTGGAAATTATACTGAAATCAGAAACTGCGAGTTAACAACAATAATAATAACAGTAACAATGTGAAATCGACATTTGGTTGAGCTTGATTGGTACATTGCCAGGAGAAGGCTCATGTCCGTTCCAGAATACATAGGTCTGTATGACATCTACATCTCCATCTTTAGCTTTCTGAATCAAACCCTCCCACATCTGATCGAACACAGGAAACAACAACATCCACTGTGATCCATAAAGATGGAAAAATAAGAGCAACCCAAACCAAAGAGAAAAAGAATGGGAACGTTGTCTGTCTTTTTATCATCTACATATCTCAGGAGTACTTCTGGGATAATGTATGGATCCCGAAATGAGGATCCTTCTTTGGCCATTGATGACAATAGATTTCGCATCATATGTCACTGTGCATTCTATTTCTGTCAAGAAGACTAGCAGCAGAAACCAGAGGAAGAAGAAGGAAAGTAAAGTCGATGGTAAAAATGCTTTGCCCATTCTTCTCTCCGACCAACAAGATCCGACACAATTAAACCCCCAATCCTGTTAGAGCGCTTGCTGCCTGATACCTGGCCTGACTGCGGAGAAGGGGTGAAGAAAACCGGCGTAGTGTGGAGTCTGAGTTGTTAGTGTGGAGAATCGTCCGTGGGTTGAGATATTGGGGGAAATGAAAAATGAGGGAAATTGATTTTGAGGATATGATTGAAAATGAAATAGTATTATTTGGGGAAATAGAATAGGAGGGAATAAAAAAAAATTGGGGGAAACTATTTTTGAGGGGGAAAATGAAACACTATTTAATAATTATAATTATATCTATTTGTAACGGAATATCCGTTACAAATACTCTAAAAATCCGTTACCATATATAAGTCCATCTTGATATTTAGTATTTGTAACGGAAACAACAAAGTTAACGGAAATTCCGTTACAAATTCCGTTAACTTTACTTATTAGTATTTGTAACGGAAATTCCGTTAACTTTGCTTCGTCCGAACTGCCTACTTTTTTTTGTAGTGCATGCATTGAACTCCATGCTGCTCAGAGATTGTTTTAGGCGTCTAAACCACAAAGCATGTTTCAACCCATAAAGTGCCTTTTTCAGTAGGCAAACATGTCCAGGTCTGGCCTCATCAAGATCGAAATCCTATCTATCCTTTTGCGAAAATCTATTATGTGGCACCCGATCAACTTTCTTTTCATCCAAACAATAATTTCCCAATTACGGTACGTCCACATCATCGACTCTGTGCGGTACCTCCGGAACAACATCGGGGACGGCATTGACCCGCTGGAACAACATCGCGACTGACATTGACCCTCCAGAATAACTTCGCGAATTAGTGGTTCCCGGAACCCTTCGCCTGTCTAATTTCCAAACAGTACTCGAATAAATTAAAGAAGGATTTTGATGAATTTGAAGTGGTTAGTTGTTACCTTTTAAATGGACGAATTTTTCATTTATAGCCGGTGGCACTTAAGTGTATTTACATGGCGGATTTTCGCCATCTAAAAAGTCCCGTGCAAATTTTCGAGTTCCTTCCATCGACAGAACGATCGTTTATGTCTTCCATCATGTCCGCCCGCCGACTGCAACTTCCTTCCGCCGACGACCTGCATCGCCTCGCGTAGCTGCTTCGACCCCGTCGGTACCAAGCTCGCCTCCGGTAGCCGCCGCCTCCGTCCTGCTTTGATCACGTCGCCGGTCCTGATGACATTTCTTTATTTAGTTTGTTTTATTTTAGAATGGGTTTAATATATGTATGTTGATTTAGTGTGATTTATTTATCGTTTGATTTATGTTTTTTTTAGTTATCGTATTTATATATAGATTTATGTGATTTATGGGTTTATAGATTTATGTGATTTATGGGTTTATAGATTTATGTGATTTATGGGTTTATTGTGTTTACATTTATTTATGGGTTTATTAATCTGTTATCGTGTTTATGGGTTTAATATGTTTTTTTTTTATATAGTCACTTCCAAATGAATATGTTTTTTTAATTTCTTTTTCGGTTTGATTTCTTTTTAGTTTATTTATGTAAGTCTGTAATGGTGTTTAATTAGTTTACTGGAAATTTTTGTTATAATTATTTATTTTACTCTTGATTACCGAAAATGTTTGGGTTTATAGTAAACGTTTGGGTTTTTAGGTGACAGAAATCCATTATCTTAAGACTGTCATACGATGTCTTATTTCTTATAGTGTTTCGTTTCATCCACACAATAATGTCTCAAAGACGGTAAGTCCGCACCATCGACTCCGTGCAGTACCTCCGGAACAACATCGTGGCTGACATTGATGACCCTCCAGAACAACATCGCCAGTTGGTGGTTCCCGGAACCCATCGCCTGTCTAATTTCCAAACAGTATACTCGAATAAATTAAAGGTGGCCGGATTTTGACGAATTTGGAGTGGTTGTTAATTGTTAGTTGTTACCTGTTAAATAAGATATAATTAATAATTATGAAAACTCATTGTGACAGGAGTCATTTTCATATATAAAAAAAAACTATTGGACTTATCTTGATTTTATTTAATTTTAGTCATATTTTCTCACGCGTTTATAGCATCTGAACATACCAGTCTAAGCAAATTGCACCATAAATACCATCATATATTATTTATATCAATCCATTATCTTCTTCTTCTCAACAATATACACCATTTTCAATTCTTCATCCGAGTATGAGTTATTACGACCAAAATCAACAAGGTGCTCCAGGTAAGTGTACGTGTTAAATCAAATGAATCTAGTATATATATAGGGTGCTAAACGAGCCGCGCCGAGCTTTTGCTTACAGAGTCAGGCTCGGGCTCGGCTCGTTTTAAAAATTGTCAGGCTCAAGCTCGAGTTCGGCTCGTTTTAAAAATTGTCAGGCTCGGGCTCGGTTCGTTTTAAAAATTGTCAGGCTCAGGCTCGGGCTCGGCTCTTTTTAAAAATTGTCAGGCTCGGGCTCGGTTCGTTTTAAAAATTGTCAGGCTCAGGCTCGTGCTCGGCTCGTTTTAAAAATTGTCAGGCTCAGGCTCGGGCTCGAATTAAAAGAAATAATTATTTGAAAACATGGGGATTAAACCATGACCTTTTAAATACTAAACAAATCTTTTAATGCTACACATCTATTTTCTCTAAATATAATATATTTTTAGTTTTTTATACTCCTTACCGAGCCCATCGAGCTTAACGAGTCAAGCTTGGCATGACTAAGCTCGAGCTCGGCTCGATAAGCTAAACGAGCTTGAAGATTGGGCTCGGGCTCAGTTCGTGGGCTTAAACGAGCCCGAGCCGAACTTTATTTGACACCCTATCTATATACATATAATACTTGTTTGCCTCATTGATTTCTATATATATTCATACCAAAAAAACAGGTTACCCTGCTCCAGGACAGCCTTACCCTCTTCAATCATATCCACCACCGGCAGGACAGCCCTACTCCGGGGCTCCTCCGATGAATTACCCTCCTCAGCAGGGAGGCCCTGCAGATAGCAAAGACAAAGGCAGTGATGGATTCATGAAAGGATGGTACGTGGGATGAATTTTAACTAATTACGTGTTCTGCCGCTTAATTATTATTTGTAATTATTTTGCAGCTGTGCTGCCTTATTTTGCTGCTGTGCTGCCTTGTCTTGTTGCTGCAGCTTAGATGGTTGTTTATTGGGTGCAGCGGGTGCAGTTTAGAGAAGAAAACATGTAGTTATCACTTAACTGTGTTTTTTTTATCATCGAAGAGTGTTTTGGACTTTTAGTGTTATTTACATAAAGGCCTTGTGTATTAAATCAATTAGGTTTGAAATAAAGGCCATCTTTTTATTACTTTGCAGCCCATGGTCTTGTTTAATAGACTTGAATATTTTATTAGACAAGTAGAGGAATGAGTATGCATGAAGTAAAATCTGCATGCTATATAAGTCAAGATTTTTTAAGAAAATAGACTTAAAAAAAATTAATTTCCACATCTAAAAGGTCATTGATTAAATACATATATATTGGACATACATGCAAATATCACTTGGAGTCTATTTTGAAAATTAAAATATAAGACTCAATAAAAATAAACCATCATATGTTATTAAACTAAAATATTTATGCATATGATTTTGTTTTAGAGTCAAAAGAATTTTTTTGATCAATATTATCTAAATTGCCACTACACACATCATTGATAATATGATCAAAATTGAAATCCAAATTAAATATGGTCTTTATACTCAAAATTGGTCGTATAAACAAATCAAAGATTTTTTATTTGATCAATTGTATATGTCTCATGTGATATATCATAAAGGGAGAGTTACAGGTATCAGCTTTTACTAGTGTTACTGCATGTTTCTTACTTTGTCTGTCGATATCAAAGGGGATATATATATACGACGCGTTTTTGGAACGGCCCAAATACCAGACGGTACATTTTGCGGACGGTGCATCTCACCGTCGATTGCGCGGAAATTTGTACACCGTTCATTGCGTCTGACTACATACGTACAGCCGACTTGACGGTGCCATACCTCTTCTCTGAAACTTCCGTCAGGTAGCCCGTACCCTCCACTATTCCACCGTACCTTTCTGACCTCGGCCGTCCAGTCTAGTTTCTTAATCGTAATAACAAAAAACCATGTCGATAATCGTTACTGACATTGCCATCCGCGTCCCCCTTAATATTTCCCCAAATAACATTCGCATCTACTGCATTCGCTTCTTACGCCTCCTTCATCAACGCATTGGGCAAAAATATCTTCCGGCCGACGGCGATTACCAGTTCCGCTCGTACTGCACGTCTACAAATCACTCTGAGTTTTGTCAGAACTATTGGGTATGTTGTTTACATTTGACCTACCTTATTCAAAATGTGTCATTAAATCCATATGTTCCGGCGACTAACTAAATCACATTATTGAAAAAAATCGCATGTAATACTATATGCCATTCATCAAATAACAAATTATTTGCGGTATTTCTAAATCCCTAATACCAAGTTCACGATTTTGAACAATCGAAATAGTAAGAGGCATCGAAAATAGCATCAATCAAAATCCCAAGACGTTTATGAACAAATGAATATACAATGTTAAAGGAAAATAAAAAAGGAAATAGATTTTCATTTTCGGATACAAATCTTGTTACCTTAGATTTCTCTTCTACATGCTTTCTGGACTGTTTTCCTTCTTTTTTATAACCCCAATCCTTATCTATTCATTTAATCAATTCTTGGAACATGAATGGTATGAATTTTATTTGATTCTACACGATTGAAATTATTTTATCGTCTAGTAATGCTAGATTATATAGTTGATCTTAGTTATATAGTTCAATGGCCTCATCTTTAGAAATCTAGTACCAAATCAAAATCCAATACTAGTTATTCGGTAACCCCATTTCCACCATGTTATTTGTTTGTTTATTTATTTTTTGTTCGAAATCTTTTTTTAAGTATAAAATCACTACTATTCTAACGATACATGTGTAGTACCCATTTTTACCTTGATTATAATTTTTTTTTCAATATAATATTTACACTAAAAATATTAGTATTTCTGTAATTTATTATTTTACACCTTAGGTCTGTGGATCCATATTTATTCACCTCTGGTTTTTTGTTCATAGTACTCAAGTAAAAATTTGGTCTATAATTTTTTTTTAAAAATTCCACATGACCGTCTTAATTATTTTCTGTTGATATTTGATTTCAAAGCATTACATATTCATTGATGTGTTTTTGGAAATAATGTTCATGATCCTAATGTTGATCTATATAAAGTGGCGTCATTTTCCAAAATTTTATCGTATGTCTTAATTATTTTCTGTTGATATTTGATTTCAAAGCATTACATATTCATTGATGTGTTTTTGGAAATAATGTTCATGATCCTAATGTTGATCTATATAAAGTGGCGTCATTTTCCAAAATTTTATCGTATTTAATATTGAAATTAATTTGTTAATGTCGAACCCAAGTTATTTACTTATATTATTCCGATTTTTGCCTGATTATTGTTCATTGTTTAATTTTAATGATAATTCTATTTTTATTCAAACGATGTGTTTGTACATCCCTTTTTACATTGAATTTACTTTTGTTTCCGAAGTTATAATCTACAACCATTAGTTGAGTTCGTATCTGTGTATGGAATTTGTATATTAATATGTCGATTAGGGTGAAACCTTCGTTTCAGAATCTTATATTTCCCCCAGCTTTCGATAAAATCTGCCCTGGGCATGAGTGATTGATGATTAGCCAATAGACAATTTGGTATCTGCCACAATTTGAGATGAAATTACCATGAACTCGGAGGAATTTTTCTCTGTAGTTTGTTATCTGTTTCTATTGAGCAGTGAGTATTATCGAAGGACTATATACCTGTTTTTTTTTCTAAGCAGAAATGATATTTCTGATGGTTTATATTGTATTTGATGAATTCGCGAAAATCTAGCAATTATTCATTTGTTGGTTTTTGTATGCTGGTATAGATTACTTACTACAATGTATTGTAATAGGATTATTATATTTACCTTCTAGACCATTTTATTTTATTCTATAGATTTTTCCACATTTCATAAAGCTTACTTGCTATGTTTCAATAATATATTATTCTCCAGCTACATTGTATAATACGTAAGTGGAGAAATAGATTATCCGACCCAATTTGATTGATAATACTAAATGGTTTGTAGGATTTCTGAAATCCTATATCCCAAGTTCATGCTGGACATATTAAAAATTTTTGAACAAATGAATATCTAATATTAATGGAAAATCAACAAGTAAATTGATTTTCCTTTTCGGATTATACTATTGTTTTCGTACATTCCTATTCGCCATATCTTTCTGAAATATCTCATTTTTTTCTTCTGATTCCAAACCTTATCTATCTCTGTAATTAATTCTTCGACCATGAATGTTATGAATTTTTGTTGATTCCACCAGTTTCCAATTATCATATCCTATAGGAGCTGTAGATTTGATAGTTTGCCATAATAATGTCCATCTATTTACAATGGCCTCATCTTCAGAAATCTAGTATGAAATCTAAATTCGCGTATCGAAATTAAACTAACTATGTTTAACCCCCTTTTCCAACATGATTAGTTTTTTGTATTTGTTTTTTTTTGTTCGAAAACTCTTTTTGATCATCAGTTGTGTTTTTTTAGTTTATTATTTCACATGTTAGGTTTGTCGATCCCTTTCTATTCCACGCTTGTTTATTTTCCATAGTATCAAATTTAAATTTCGGGCTGTAATTTATTTTTCATAGCTTCTGAATGACATTGTATATCTTAGTTATGTTCAGTTCTTATTTGATTCCAAAGCATGACATATTTACTGATATTGATCTATTTACCGTTGCTGCATTTTCAAAATTTTATTGTCATATCCATTATTCTATATTGAAATAAAATTTTTTTTGGTCGAACCCAATTTATTTCATTATATTAGTCTGGTATTTGCTTAATTATTGTTCATTGTTTAATTATAATTCTATTTAAATTCCAACGACATGTTTTTACATTCCTTTTTACCTTCATTTTACATTTCTATTCCAATTTGTAATCTTCAACCGATAATTGAGTTCTTAGTTATTGATGAAGTTCGAATATTAATTTGTCAAGTTGGTTCTAGCATTTGTTTCGAAATTTATAATTCTGCATAGCTTAGGATAAAATTTTCCCTGGGCCATCAGTCATTGAAAACCACCTAATAAACACTATGGTATCTGCCCCCATTTTAGATTAAATTACTATTAACTCGGATGGTTTATTCTCTGTAGTTTATTATTTGTTTCCATTTTGTCGCGTCTGCCATCAAACTTTGTCAGTACCAAACAGAAATGATATTTCTGAAGATCAATATTAAATGTGATGAATTCACGAATTTCTAGTAATTATTGTAATGTTTCTTCTGTAGGCTGTTCTAAATTGCTAGTTAAAATCTTCAGCTTTAGGATTTTTCTAATTACTGTCCAGAGCATTGTCTTTTATTCTTCAGAGTTTTTCACAATTTACCGAGCTTAGTTGCTATCTTCCATTAATCTAATATGCTCCTATTACTTTGTAAAACAGCTTATTAAAGTATTAGAAAATCCAACCTTTTTTTATTGATCGAATACAAAATGATTTGTGGGATTTAAGAAATCCCAAATCCCGTAGCAAGGGTACATGAATTTAGAAAACCTAAATCTCGAGGGACTTCTAATCGAGCATTAACTTTTTGAAACCCAAATCCCAATAGTCGTATACCTCAACTGTTGGAAAATGTCATGAATATCTGCAAACTTAAATAGCAATTGAATATCAACTATTGAAGCAAAATCCATAATTAATATGATTATCCATTTCGAATTTTACTATTGTATTCGTATATTCCAATCATAATGTGTCTCTTATTTATCTACTTTTTTTTAATCTGATTCCAATCCATATCTTTCGATTTGATCTACTCCTTTACGAATGCCTGTATCGATTTTATTTTATTCCAGCTGTTTAAAATTATCATTTCCTGTAGGAGCTGTTGATTATTTAGTTGATCTTAGTAATATTCACCTAGATATAATTGCTACATCCTTAGTAATCAAATCGAAATTTGATTATCTAAATTCAACTAGTTATTTCTTACCGGATTTCTTGCATTATCTATGGATTGAATTTGTATATTAATTTGTCGATGAGGTTAAATCCTTTGTTTTGGAATTTTTCTGTCTAGCCTTGGATAACTCTGCCAAATACTGCTTGATACCAGCCGATTGACACTTAGTTAGATGCCACCTTTTCAAATGAAAATTCTATGCACTCAGATGGATTTTTGCAACGTAATTTGTTATTTATTGTAATCCTTTAGTGTATATCATCAATCTCGTTGATTACCTTACACATTTGCTATTTCTAATGAACTCTAATTTTTAATATTTGTCAACTATCAATGACGTATTACTGATATTGTTGTAGTACTTATTACGTCTACTTTGTATTTGGGCAGAGTTATGGTTATTATCACATCGATTGTAAGTTCTAAGAACCACCTCGTTTACTTATGTCCCCAATTATTTCTTAGTTTGTGTAGAGCTATTAGTAATGACTTGCATTTTCAATAGGTCAGTCTATCTGATTCGGATGTCGATGGGGAAACTACATCTAGTTATGCACCAAGACATGGTTTGTTATTTTTTTATTACTTTGTGGTCGCATGACTGCCAATATTAGGATTTTATGCTTTTCTAAACATTCATTAGAAGTACTTACCCTGTGTAATGAGTTTTGTATGACTATAACTTATTTAGGCATTACGGGTTCCTCTAGAATAGAAGACCAGAGGGAAACAATAGGTGTGTCTCGATCAAGAGTTAGTACATCGGCCGACGCAGGCGAGGTTTTGAGAAGTCATATCAATTCTCAATTAGATGATGGCCCGAAGGTCAAACGCAAGGACCCCCAAGTTATATGTTGCAAATGTAATGTTCTTAAACTACATTAATTTAATTGTATTTGGTATCAATAATTTTTACTTGTGCTAGGTAATCTGCCGAAGAAGAAGACGAAGCGAATTAATAAATCAAAGATTGATCATGAACTTTTACCCCAAGTAAAATTTCCAGACACTTATGTTAGGGGCGCTAAAAATAGTAAGTTTAATACGATACTCTTTTATCTTGAAAATTTTAGAATCCACTTTTTGTCTTCAATAGATTTAATCTAATGGTCACAGGTCATTTCCTAGTACAGAATCGGTGTTGTTACTCAGGTTTCATCAATACTTATATGAATTTAGTGGGGAAATTACCTGCTGATTTTCATGACCTAGTATGCAAAATTGGATTTGGACAGTTTCTGCAGAAGTCAAATGTCGTTGTCAATTCGTATCATCTAGACGATCTTGTCGGTAGATATATTGGCAACTATGCGTTCAAGCTTAAAGACAAAGTCATTAGAATGACTATTGAGGATGTCGGTAATGTACTTGATATCCCATCAATTGGATTACCTATATCTGTAGGCCGTGATGACGATACATCTCATGAAACTCGATTTTGGATGAAATATTTTGGAGTAAAACAGGTCACCAGGTATGTTTTTATCTCTCTAAGAAATAAATCTGTATAAATCTTAGATCTCTATATTCATTGATATTCTATTTGATTCAGTACTCTTGTGAAAGAAGTTTTTGTGAGGACAGTCTCTTCAGGTAAGCATGACAAGAATTTTGCCGAAGACTGTGTGAGGTTGTGGCTTTGTCTGTTGTTCAGCTCGTTCCTGCTACCTACATCGAAGAAGACAATGCCATTGAAGATGTTTCATTACCTAGAAAACCTGGATGACCTGAAATGCCTAAATTGGTCTGAACTCATTTTAGAACAGTTGTTTAGGAACATGAATTCAGCATCTCATTCTGTTAGGCGACGCGAGAGGATGGGTGATCGTGTTGTTGGAGAGTATATCCACGGTTGTGTTTTTGTCCTAAATGTAATTCATCCTATCCTAACCTCTTTTTGTCCTAAATGTATTCTTTTTGAGTAATTATTAATCACATATTTCCCATTCTAGGTATTCTTATGGGAGCGGTCGAATTTATTCCCTCCTACCTCGCTTGGCAATAGGGTAATATTTCATAGATATGAAGGTTCTACTAATAGAGGAAATCGCACTATAAGTTCACTATCTAATGATGAGGTGCATGTCCTTTATGTAACCTTAAATTCGATGAAGCATATTATCATATTATTTTAGATTTGGCTAAAATGATATTGGTATTCTGTTACAGGTCTCAATCTTCCCTTTCGTATACACTGGTGATGGACCTTCCCAAGAGGTTTTTGACAGTAGATCTATTAAATATTGTTAAATATTTGTAGTGATGTATTAAATATGATTGTATGTTGTAATCCCTTAATTAGTCAGACATATATGCATTTTATTTGGCGAAATAATTATAACTCTATCATTGAAATGATTTTGCTTTTTTTTATTAAAATTTACTGAAAATATTTCCACCTTTCATTAGATGAATTTTTGCAGGTATCAAGTAGGCGTCTTTTTCAACCGACTCTAATGGAATTTAAACATTACACAAGAATTAGGAAGCGAAAATCAAATCTACGAAAGGTACGTTTCGAATCTCTTCGTAGGTATTCATGTATTATCATATTCTAATCATCCTTGTTTAAGTGATGCAGTGTAGAGAGGATCTAGTTGTTTGCAAAACATCTTGTGCTGGTAAGTATTCTGCTTAAAACCACTATATTTTTATGGTTTAAATTAGTACTTGAGGATTTATTTAATTAGCATGTCCTATAGATACTCTGAATGTTAATGGCCCTGATTGCGTGGAAACAAAAATAACAGACGTCCATTTGGATGTCCCTACTACTGTAGATTTATGTACGCCTTCACCCACATTGTCTTTCGATTCTTGTAAAGACAACCCAATGAATGAATTATTTGATTGCATAGAAAGGAATGAGAAGTTAGAATGTCAGATGGGCGATGTTTTAGGTAAGGAATGCCAGAAGATAGATAGTCCCGTAGTTCTTCAGGGCTTTGAATTGTATGAGTATATGCTCGTAGAACCGTGTCAAAATTTGGAAATCACATCTGATGAAGTTTCCAATGATGTCACAATTTATGTCACTCCACCTCCTCCGAAAATGTTTATACCGCCAAATCTTCGAACTTCAGAATTGCCAGTAGTTGACATTGCAGAGGCCATTGAGCCTGTCGAAGAACTAATTTTATCCCCACAGCCGTTGCCAGAATCTAATGCCATACATGTTTTGAAATCTTCAACGAACCAATCTGTTTGTCCACCAAGTTTCGAACTTCTAGATCAATCCTATATGGACGTGTGTGATAATACCCAACCTTCCGTTGTCTCGAATATCCCAGTAAGGGTAGTGACTAACTCAGTAACAAAACCCTCAACCCCATATACATATTCTAAATCAAATTTGATACTTGTGTTCGAAGAGGGTCAGTCGATGTACAGTCAGTTGTGTAATGATGTCCGGTATAGTAAAATATCTGGCACGAGGCCTAATGGAAGCGCTTATACACAATTGCGTTTGAACGAGGACTATATGAGTCTAGAAAAAACAATTGAATTTTTGAATGATATGAGGACCCCTTTATTGAACGTGGGAACGTCGCAAGCAAATTCTATTTTCATATCATCCCCTGATTTCTGGGCGTCTGTGGTAGCGTCTGATGATGCGCTAGAGAATACAGTAAATCCACCTAGGATAGGAGATCTCTCAGATGTAGCCCGCAGGATAAATTTTTCCCAATCGGACATAATAACTAAAGAATCACCGTATGTTTCATCTATGATCAAAAGAGTGAAGGACAGTAATGCTGAGAAGGTTTGTGCATATTCTCATTAATAGATATTATTATCCAGTATTCTAATTTCTCACGATCACTAGTCAATTGTGAAAATGTAGGTTGCCAATAAGAGAAAGAAGGATAGAGAACTTCACCTAATTGCTACCAACAATGGTGCACTTGTGCCTAAGTTGAATGAAGAGACGAAACGTCTAGTAATGAAACCTGAGTGAGTGGTTATTTTAAATCATGCTTACTCTGATACATTTACCCTTATATTTCTTTTATGATTAACAATGTTTATTATATCATATTTTTTTTTCCAAATTCGTCGATATGTGAAACTCCATCGCAGGTATAGGTCGTCATCTTTTTACCTAATTGCCAATGATACTGTTACTTGTTTAGGCCAACATCTAAATGATATATTGCAACACAAGACGTATGATGTTATGGTTAGTGCTTAATATTTTTAGTATTATATTGTATAATCTTATTGTTAGAACTTTTCGTTTTAATATCATATTGCTTTTTTCGTAATTGATATGTAGCTTGTCGAAGTTTTCTTCGGGGTCATACGTGCAGAACTAGCAGAAAAATGTGTACATGGATCTAAGTTTCAGTTTGTCAATCCAGAACTATTCGATGATGAGTACGATGATCGGACTTCTCGGGTAGTGCCGCAATTAGTTAACTCTCGAGATGTAGAAATCCACCAGAATGTGGTTTGCGCATCAATGAATGGCGATTTTAAGAGGCATGGTAGGTTCTACATAATTGCAATGAAAACGATGACTCATTGGCACTTTCTTCTATGGTCCCGTGACGAAAATAAATACACACATTACGATTCCAATCGCGAGATACGTGGAGCTGTTAACACTGGTGCTGCTAAACGTACTGTAAGTTATTATCAATGTCTGATTTAAATTTATATCGTCTCCTAGATAATATGACCATAATTTTTTTACAGGCTATGTGGATGACCAAATGGTTTGAAGAATTTCTATTCATCGGGAGGCATAGTGACCCTGAATTCGTAGATTGTTTGACATTTCCTCAAGAAATTAATCCGAAGCTTGATGGCGGTTTATATATGTTCCATGGGATTTCATCTCTGATTGATTACCTACACATTGAAGATGGCTTATTCAACGATATTTCTCTCGATGAGCAAATGTTATGGAAGAAGTCTAACGTACCTAAACTTCGTAACTGCCTATTTCGACGACTGGCTGAGCGAATGGAATACAGTGACTGGACTGTAAAAATGAAGAATTCGAATGTACGTAAGAGAAGATTCAAATGAAGTGTTAGATTTAAATTCGGATGTAACTAAATGTATGTCCTTTTTGCGTTAAGTAACTAAGATAGCGGTCACTTGTGTGTTTTTAACATCAGAGCGAACTGATTGACGTTTTCTTTTTTCATTTATTATTGTCCAATGTTTGTATGAGAATTAAATGATTATTTTACCCTTGACTATATATTGACAGGTATGTTATAAACAATTTTGTAAAATGATCCTGTCACAATTTTAATTACGATGTGCATGTAATATGTAAGAATATTATTATGTACCTAGATTATAGTGTGAAAAAATATCAGTTAGCCCACATTGACAAATAGAGCTATTTAATTTATGATCATTTTGCTGTAAATAACAATTACAATTGGAATGGAAAAAATAGTTCAAATGACACACATGCTCACATTTAGTCTAAAATTACATCTCCGTTTACAGAAGAAAAATATTTGGCAAATACCCCGATCCTTTACCGATAGAAATGGTCGTGAGGCAGTAGTGTAGTTAACGATTCCTACGGAAACAACTGACGCCCAAATGCAGAAGATTTTAATATTTACTATTCAGCGATTAATTTATAGAACCATGTTTATTGTTTCATTGTTGCAATATGTATATATTTCTAGTAGGCCACATCTTAAATAGTCGTTAAATTATTGGCTATTTAATGATTGCTGATAGTTGACAATTCATTAGATTTACCTGCTCCTGTGAGTCATGATATAACTATTGTTGTCAAAAACAAGCCTGTTTCAGACATTCTTAATCTCCACACAATGTGTTGATTAACTTCTTACCAAGATTGTGTACAACTAGTTTAAACATCTACAATATGTTTAAAAAAATTACTACCCAATAATTACAAGCTTAGAAACACAATGATGTAGGACAATTACAAAAAACCGTTAATGATTCCGTCCTTGTTTATATTTTTCTCTCCTTGCTGCCTATTTGCACCATTAAGTTCTTAGATTTTTTATTCGTGTCTTTAGAAAAAGAATGTCTCATTTGTTCTGTTATCCGATGCAGAGCACAATTCCTGCGAGGCACTATAGTTATCAGTTGAATATTTTGGTTTTTAGTTTTGACTCTTTTTTGACTTTAAGAAAGTATAAGACTCACAGTCATTGCATCTACATCTATCTTAACGAACATAAGTGACAGAAACTTACTATGAAAATAAATAGAACATGGGACTAATTAATTTTATTGGGCCACACAGACAAACTTCTATTATTCGCCATTACCTATCCATCAAAATTGAAGATCGAGATAAATAAAGAAATAAAGAAAATTAGAATTTGTAAATAAAGGGAAAATATACATTGAATAGTAACCTTCTTAACTAAGGATTCTGCGAGAGATGTCTGTCCAATGTCATCTTGAAAATTGACGCCAAACCATCCAATCCATTTAGCATCGTGTTAAATTACACCTGCCAGGTTAGAATTTGTAGTGGATTACATAATAACAGAAATATAAACATGAGAAATAGTAATGAAATAATAAATTCTCATTTCCAACCGGACCATTCATTAAGGCCCCAGCACTTACATCCATAGACCTAGAATCATCTTATTTCCATTGATCAGTGAGTGATGACCTATTCTCGACAAACAGAGGTTGCATCATTGGTTGTTATTAACATTAAACATAGGCATAATCTTGGATGGTTTAGAGCAACCAAACACATTGATCTATATTCTTAAATACGAACGAGAACAATGAAACCCTAAGCGTGCCGAAAGCCACTTGATTGTATCTACCATCTCTCCAGGTACTGTGTACAGTCCTAGTCTGTAGTTCCATTGAGATATACTTAATTGCCATTGTATGGTTTGAATGTGATATTTCCGAATGAAGTTTAGTGCAAAAATTTTGACCTTTTTCACCATCATTGTAGACATCCACATCATCACCTATAAGATTAAAAAACATGGAGTTCGAATAAATAAGATCAAAAAAAACAAAAAGACATTTTATTAAGACCGATTTAGTGATAAAGCAAGAGTGGAAGAACAATAAATCAGCCGAGTTTTAAAATTACTTGTATATATGCTGTAATATGTAGTCATGGAGAGACATATGTATGGGATTCCTCCAAGCATTAATACTGGCCTAGTAGGTGTTGTTTGAGATATCCAATGTATCTGCGTTGGGAGTTTAGCGTTAGAATTATTTTAAAACATACATATTTCTGAGCATATGGTTGGAGTGCTCACATTTTGAATAGGATGAGTTTCTAGAGGTTATGAATAGCTGTGTAGTAAAAGTCGTATAATAAAATACAATCAGATCGAGAGTAAAATACAGGTCATGTTTATCGAGCACAGTGAAGATGGAATTGAAAAACACGTTAGTACTCAGCCACCAAATTTGTGAGACCCAAGGAATCAAGATTTAGGCATAATTTGAACTCTGAAGCCTATATTTCATAGTTCAATCAAACAGCAATAAGGAAATATGAATGAAAGACTCTAGGAAGGAAAGAACACCGACATAGCTGGAACCATGATCACCTAAGCCAGGAAGCCTACATTGTTTAACACTTCTTCTAACTCTATAACCAGTGGCCGTAGAAGTTCTTAGATAGCGCATCTCAACAAGAACACACTAAGATTGAAAAATTTATTGATTTTTGAATGGAGAAGTATTCAGACAATTGATTGAAACTCTGTGTATATATATAAAGAAGGTTAAGAACTAAGCACTTGGTAGTAATATCTATAGCTAAAATAGTCAGTACTCATTTAAGCTCTCTTAGAGCTCACTAAGCCAAAGAGTGTTTCCTGAAAAATGGAAGCGTTTTTTTCTCTTTTTTGAACTATAATACTATTTCTATCGAGCCTAACTAGTCGAGCTCGACCTCGACAATGCAAGCCAAGGCTTGTTTAGCTTAATGAGCCTAGATCCTAGGCTCGAGCTTAAAGAGTCGAGCCCGAGGTCAAGCCATAGCCGAGCTTAAAGCCTAAACTTGACACTCTACATGAAACAATGAAATACATACAATATCCTCTCCCTGTGGTGAGGAGTGGAATTCCACATCCTTATTTCACATATGAACAATATGCAAACACAAATTTTAAGAAAAGGACCAATTACTATTACTGACTTTTAGCCGCTAGTTCACTAATGGATTATTGTATTTAATTCCCAGGAAGAGAATACATGTTCCCCATACTAGGTTTGGTCGAAAAAACAGTATTAGATTTTCCCAATCTAGATCGAATAACTAGTTGGCATCTGTCAAAGATTCCTCCTAAATTAGAGAACATTAGGGGCCTCTTACAAAATGATAGACTCAAGTATTTGGGGCCAACTACTTGAGTATAAATGCACAATTAAGGGAGCATGCTAATTTAACAATATTTTCAGAATCAATCATAGATAATCCAACATAGTACTCTCTACCCGACATTGGTACCCTTTATTCTCTCTGGTGTAATCCTGAATAACAATTAATTTTCCAGATTGATTAAATGATTATTAACCCTCGTTTGATTGATGCTTAACGATTCCTAATCAGCCACTACTTCTTAATACATTGGTATCTGGTTACTGCTATACTACTTTCTTAATAAATTGGAATATCATTTAAGCCTCAATTGTATATTTGAACTTTCCCCATATATTGTTTAACACGTCTTCTAACTCTAGAAGCAGAGGCCGGAGAAGTGCTTAGGTAGCTCATCTCAACAAGAACACACTTAAATTGAAAAATCTATTGTCCTTTGAATGGAGAAGTATTCAGACAATTTATGGAACCTCTTTGTATATATATAAAGCAGTTGAAGAACTCAACACTTGGTAATAATATATATGAATGATATCCAACACATCATTGTTTCCCATGGTACACGATACAGACAAGTAATTAATATTAAGGTGATTTTGGTGATTTATAATACTACACCACCCAAGTGTATACATATATATCAGAATAAATCAAATCAAACTAGCATATTGACATGTACAATAAAAATAATTATTTCACCATATATATTCAGAAGAAGATCCACCCACCTCAATGTCTTCAACTGATTTTGAGTTTGGTCATATAAACTAACTAAGCTGTCGTTTCTTAGAAACAGTGTTTGTGTTACCCTATATGTATATACAAACAAAACATGAATTACAAATATTTCAATCTAGAAATTCAATGAATCGATATGTTTATTTGATTTTAAATTAATATAAGATTTGTCTTATAATTTTTCAAAATTAATATCTCACATCAATTAGTTTCCTATATATAGAGAAAGAACTATTTACGGTATTATATGTACCTTTGATTCCTTCGATGCATCATGGCTGTCTTTATTGGTAGTAATTCTGTACGATGCTGCCACGTTTGGTATACTCCTGTTATCATGTATTTCATCTGAACGACAATAAACAACATCCGATATATTATATTCAGCTATGTAATTCTATTTATTTTTTACTTAAATAACGTTTGGTATAGTTTTGGATGATTTTGGAGCATAGCAGATTTTCTACCTGGGGGGTGTAAAGCATTTGGTTTGAATGCTCACATTTGTTTTAAATTTACCTCTTTCTAATAAATGCAAAGAAATTAACAACTAGTTATTCATACATATCTGCCTAGGATAATTTATAATCAAAGTTCGAGACGAATAAATTGGCGGCAAATCTCTTTTCCTTCGCTACCAGATCTATGTATCAGTTATGGTAATCTACCGCGCAGCTCCGAGCGTTATGTCCTTGTTGTTGGCATTTTTTGCAACATCTTGGCTTTTTTACTTTAATTTCTCTAGTTGACTTGAACCTCGGGTCTGCCTTGCTCGGGCGACCCGTATTTTTCCCGCTTCCTTTTGTCTTCGCTACCTTAGGATTCCCTATTAGAGGAATGCAAGTAATCTTATCTTCAAATATGGTAATAGATCTTGAAACCGATTGCCTATTAGCGGTGGAGTGTAGCCCTTCAAATTCTTGCAGGATTCCATTCATTCTTGAAATTATTTCATCTTCTATCTTTGCATTGTTTGCAATCAATCTTGCGCATCTATTGAAAATCGATGTAAGAGCGTTACCTACGGGTTTTTTAATCCCTTCTTCTCTTGTTTGTGATTTGTTTTCTGTCTTTTTCCAACGATCGCAAATCAGATCATTTGGTAATGAAGTCCTTCCAGTTGATGTTAGAAAACAAATAATATGGCGGCACGGAATTGCTTTGCTTGAGAATAGATGATAGCTACATGATGGTGTATCATCCAAATCCTTGCATGTTATTTTAGCTGACTGAATTTGGGTGTATATCCCTACTACAATGTGAATATTGGGTTCATGTGAAAGTAGATATAGAAATATTATAAAAAAACCATATTATGAAATGTATTCGAATTTAATGACCATTCCTTACATTTGGAAGTCCTCGAATATAATAGCATACACTTTTCTGGACTTGTTGCTGGTATAGTAAAAAAAACCTCTGTAGTGTAGATGGAGAGCAAACATTTTTCGATTTGTAGTTGTGTAATTAGTAATGGTGGTGCGTCCCTGTCTCTGTGGTTCAGTTCTTCGAGTTTGTTGCGTTGTGCGTTTAACACTACTTTTAGGGAGCAAACAAATTCGAATAATGTTGATGATCGTTTGACGTTTAACTTCACTAGGGAATTCATCCCCTCACTTCGTTGGGTACTCTGCATCCCACCGAAGAAGTGATTAGTCATGTAAATTGGACACCAGCTTTCTCGGATGGTATACATATCTTTCAACCACTTGTTTTCTGTTAGTTTATTGTCGGTGGCCCAAGAAGCCCAATTTTTCTCAAATTCATTGATATTCTCAGATGTATTCAGGATCTTGTTGAACCGTTCCATCTCGTCCTTATTCCTGTAGACTATGCCAACCTTATCACACATCTTGTGGGTGATGTGCCACTTGCACAGTCGATGAAATGTTGTTGGGAATTCACGTGATATAGCAGTTTTCATTGCTGCGTCTTGGTCAGTTATTATTGTTTTAGGGTAATTACCCATGCATTTCTTGAATTCTGAGAACAACCATATGAAGGATTCCGTAGACTCGTTCGAGAGAAATCCATTAGCGAAGAGTACCGTTCGCAGGTGATTGTTTAGCCCACAGAAAATTCCAATAATTAGCTTATACTTGTTTGTGTTATACGTCGTATCGAACGTTATAGCCTCTCCGTATTGTTTATATTCTTCAATACATGTAGGGTCAGCCCAAAACAACTGCTTCAAAGATCCTATGAATAGAAAGAGCATATTACTACTGTTTAAATTATATACAAAGTTTCATATAAAATTGTTTTTTACCTTCCTCGTCGAGTTCGTACGAGTAGTAGTAATCGTCGTCATGATCCTTAAGTGTTCGAAATTTATTGATAAGAATATCTACGTCATGACTATTCATGTTTTCCTTGTCGTCTCGTCGGTAATTTGAGAAATCTCGCTGGGTAAAGGAACAGCTAGAGAAGCCCCTCGATTGCATAGCGACGTATGTATATTGTTGGCTTGGAGGAATGTTTGATTCATCTAAACTTCTTATCAAATTTCGGGCATACGGTGTTATTTCCCTATTTATCTTAAGGAACCTTTTATTTGATGGCGCCGACATATCATGGTTGTGATCATCGTTGACGTTACATATCATCCATTGTTCTCCGATTTTCTTGATAGAAAGAAGAGCTTTGCATCCTGTTCTTGAATTTCTTATGTGTCTAGGTTTCGTAGATATGTTGGCTGGATTTTCTACTACTGGCACCTTTGCCTTTGATGTACCCTCCTTTGAACAAACGTATGTCTTCTTACGGAGACCCTTTTTCGAATGTCTAGTTGAGCCTTTTCGCACGCAGAATCCTTTCTGCCCCGCGAATGCGTAGTAGGTATGTTCCACCTCTTCTAGTGAGTCGAATGTCATACCGACCTTTGGAAGATTGATAAATCTGGAAAAGTATGCACTTATCAATGTTATAGTAATATGGACTAGATGTGATGTGTGTACCAAATAGTTATGGTTTGGCGTAGGTTACCTGATGCTATCCACATCTGTACTATACATATCTTCCCTTCCATATTGATCATCCCTATTAGTTGGACTGAAAAATCAATACCATACATCTTCAAATGATGTGGGACACCCATTGGCCTTTCAAAAACATATAATTTAGTAATCCATTTCTAACATAACTTAAATTACCTTCCTTCTGTCAGTAAATACGTTTTGTTGTTATGACTATCACCTACTTGTAGTTCTTCTGATTCTGTGAACAAAGTTTCTTTTAGGGGAACCTGACTAGTTAATTGTTCATTTGAATAAAATCACTTAGGATTGAATTTTAAATACCTCTCCTTTGAAATTCATTATTCAGGCCTAGTGACTGTTTAGCAAAAGAGGATGAAGGTTATTAGAACCTATCCATGTAATTTCTATTTTGTTAAAAAGTTCTCATAAAATGTTTAGCGTAGTATCCTACTCCTATAGAATCTTATATAAACAAGAGGAATAACCTAATATGAATCGATTTTTTTTTCTTTGCATATAGTAAACCTAGAAAAGCGTAAGCATCTTACACTGTAGTTGTCGTTCGTGGGAGCTTCCTCAATCATCCTGCACAGAAAAAATTCCATTAAGTTCGATAGTGTGATTAAATTAGAATAACCATTACTGATATTAGTAATTAGAATAACCATTCAATATTCATACATAAGTGTTTTACTTATACTGTGCAATAATCGAGACAGAAGCATTGCTGATCAGGAGAAACTCAACCGGGCAATTCAAGAACGTATAATGAATTAGGTACATAAGGACCTATGATAGATTATTATTTTTGTGCAAATAATAATAAAACTACCGGCCGATTAAACCTAAAGTCTGCTCTGGATAACAGTGAGCAAAACCAGTGCATCCCACAGATAGATACTATGCATACTAACTTTAGTGTGCTCTTATGAAATCTTATGATATTTTCAAAATAATTGATATAAATCTAAAAATACTCATGTGTATGACGACTTATTAAACAGAATCACATATGTATTAATACGATGCCTAATCAAAAGATATGACAATATAATTAATCAAAAATGAATACAATTCGAAATGACATCCTTCATACTTGGGCAGTGATATTTTGTATAACGAAAATGTAAAACCGCCGGACATGAGTGGGTGATACCAGCGAAGGTTATAGCCAGATTATGTGGATACTAATGAAGAGTGATTTATCATGAAAACGAATAGTAGTTGGGAAAGTACCTTAACTTGTCGATGGCGATGATCCAAATTTTTAGACATATTTAAGTAGAAGTCACCTGAAAATTAAATACCAAATAATAACTGGTAGTAATTACCCTCTTTACTAAGTTATATTAAATTTCATCTATAAAAATTATGGACACTTTTTTAGAATTCATTAGGTTTCGTTGTTATGACTATCACCTACTTGTAGTTCTTCAGATTCTGTGAACAAAGTATCTTTGAGGGGAACCTGACTAGTTCACTGATGATATGAAGAAAATCATTCAAAAATGAATTGTAAATAACTCTCCTTTATTTAGGACTAGTGACTGTTTAGCAAAAAAGGATGAAGGTTATTAGAACCTATCTATGTATTTTCTAGTTTGTTCAAAAGTTCCCATAAAATGTTGAGCGTAATATCCTAATCCTATAGATTGTTATATAAAGTAGACGCAGTTCCTAATATGAATCGATGTTTTTTTTTTTGCATATAGTAAACCTAGCAAATCGTAAGCATCTTACACTAGTTGTCGTTCGTGGGAGCTTCCTCATTCATCCTGCACAGAAAAAATGCCATCGAGTCCAATAGTGGGATAAAAGTATCTTGTTTTTACTACAGATATTAGTATTTAGAGTAACGATTCAATATTCATACATTAGTGTTTACTTATACTGTGCAATGATCGAGAAAGTAACATTATTTAACAGGAAAAATCAAAATCGATCAATTCAAGAACTTGTGATAAATTAGGGGCCCAATGACCTGTAATAGATTATTATTTTTGTGCTAATCATAATAATACTGATGCCCGATTAAACCTAAAGTCTAATTTGGATAGCAGTGAGCTAAACTAGTGCATCCCACAGATAGATTCCATGCATACTAACTACTAATGTGTTGGTATGATATCCTCTGATATTTTCAAAATAATCGATTTAAATAAAAAACTACTAATGTGTATGACGAATTATTATACAGAATTACATTTCTATTCGTACAATGCCTAATCAGAAAATATGACCATAAAATTAATCAAAAATGAATACAATTCGAAATGACATCCATCATACTTGGTCAGGCATATTTTGTAAATCTAACATGTAAAACCTCTTGTGGCAAAATGCTTTGAACAGCTAATATGAAATTAGTTAAAGTAAATAGATCCATGATTAATACTAATACCTTAAGGTGGAAAGGGCAATAGTAATTATAACAAAGTCCTTTGTTTGATTAGTTATACCGTATCGAATTTCTTTTAGTTTCGCAAAAGCTTTTTAGAATTCAGGTAACTAAAATCCGCGGATCTTCTCAACCATAGGGGCATAGGAAGTGTGGGAATGTAATGTAGAAAATAAGGATTTGGGTATTTTTGGGCAATACCTAGCTCAATACACCACTGGACATGAGTGGGTCATACCAGCAAAGGTTATAGCCAGATTATGTGGATACTAATGAAAAGTCATTTATGAAGAAAACGAATAATAGTAAGGAAATTACCTTAACTTGTCGATGGCGATGATCCAAATTCTACGTAATAATTATGTAGAAGTCACCTAAAAAATAAATATCCATTAATAAATGTTTTTAAGTACTGTTAGAAAATACAATCTTTACTAAGTAATAATATAATTCGTCTATAAAAATTATGAACACTTTTTTAGAATTCATTACGTTTGGTTGTTATGACTATCACCTACATGTAGTTCTTCATATTCTGTGAACTAAGTTTCTTCTAGGGGAACTTGACTAGTTAATTGTTCATTTGAATAAAATCACTTAGGATTGAATTTTAAATACCTCTCCTTTGAAATTCATTATTCAGGCCTAGTGACTGTTTAGCAAAAGAGGATGAAGGTTATTAGAACCTATCCATGTAATTTCTATTTTGTTAAAAAGTTCTCATAAAATGTTTAGCGTAGTATCCTACTCCTATAGATTCTTATATAAACAAGAGGAATAACCTAATATGAATCGATTTTTTTTTCTTTGCATATAGTAAACCTAAAAAAGCGTAAGCATCTTATACTGTAGTTGTCGTTCGTGGGAGCTTCCTCAATCATCCTGCACAGAAAAAATTCCATTAAGTTCGATAGTGTGATAAAATTATATTGTTTTTACTATAGATATTAGTAATTAGAATAACCATTCAATATTCATACATAAGTGTTTTACTTATACTGTGCAATAATCGAGACAGAAGCATTACTGATCAGGAGAAACTCAACCAGGCAATTCAAGAACGTATGATGAATTAGGTACATAAGGACCTATGATAGATTATTATTTTTGTGCAAATAATAATAAAACTACCGGCCGATTAAACCTAAACTCTGCTCTGGATAACAGTGAGCAAAACCAGTACATCCCACAGATAGATTCTATGCATACTAACTTTAGTGTGCTCTTATGAAATCTTATGATATTTTCAAAATAATCGATAGAAATCTAAAAATACTCATGTGTATGACGACTTATTAAACAGAATCACATATGTATTCATACGATGCCTAATCGGAAAATATGACAATATAATTAATCAAAAATGAAGATAATTCGAAATGACATCCTTCATACTTGGTCAGTGATATTTTGTATAACGAAAATGTAAAACCGCCGGACATGAGTGGGTGATACCAGCGAAGGTTATAGCCAGATTATGTGGATACTAATGAAGAGTCATTTATCATGAAAAGTAATAGTAGTTGGGAAAGTACCTTAACTTGTCGATGGCGATGATCCAAATTTTTAGATATATTTAAGTAGAAGTCACCTGAAAATTAAATACCAAATAATACATTTTTTTGAGTACTGGTAGAAATTACCCTCTTTACTAAGTTATATTAAATTTCATCTATAAAAATTATGGACACTTTTTTAGAATTCATTAGGTTTCGTTGTTATGACTATCACCTACTTGTAGTTCTTCAGATTCTGTGAACAAAGTTTCTTTGAGGGGAACCTGACTAGTTCACTGATGATTTGAAGAAAATCATTCAAAAATGAATTTTAAATAACTCTCCTTTGAGATTCATTATTTAGGCCCAGTGACTGTTTAGCAAAAAAGGATGAAGGTTATTAGAACCTATCTATGTATTTTCTAGTTTGTTCAAAAGTTTCCATAAAATGTTGAGCGTAATATCCTAATCCTATAGATTGTTATAAAAAGTAGACGCATTTCCTAATATGAATCGATGTTTTTTTTTGCATATAGTAAACCTAGCAAATCGTAATCATCTTACACTGTAGTTGTCGTTCGTGGGAACTTCCTCATTCATCCTGCACAGAAAAAATGCCATCGAGTCCAATAGTGGGATAAAAGTATCTTGTTTTTACTACAGATATTAGTATTTAGAATAACGATTCAATATTCATACATTAGTGTTTACTTATACTGTGCAATGATCGAGAAAGTAACATTATTTAACAGGAAAAATCAAAATCGATCAATTCAAGAACTTGTGATAAATTAGGGGCCCAATGACCTGTAATAGATTATTATTTTTGTGCTAATCATAATAATACTGATGCCCGATTAAACCTAAAGTCTAATTTGGATAGCAGTGAGCTAAACTAGTGCATCCCACAAATAGATTCCATGCATACTAACTACTAATGTGTTGGTATGATATCCTCTGATATTTTCAAAATAATCGATTTAAATCAAAAACTACTAATGTGTATGACGAATTATTATACAGAATTACATTTCTATTCGTACAATGCCTAATCAGAAAATATGACCATAAAATTAATCAAAAATGAATACAATTCGAAATGACATCCCTCATACTTGGTCAGGCATATTTTGTAAATCTAACATGTAAAACCTCTTGTGGCAAAATGCTTTGAACAGCTAATATGAAATTAGTTAAAGTAAATAGATCCATGATTAATACTAATTCCTTAATGTGGAAAGGGCAATAGTAATTATAACAAAGTCCTTTGTTTGATTAGTTATACCGTATCGAATTTCTTTTAGTTTCGCAAAAGCTTTTTAGAATTCAGGTAACTAAAATCCGCGGATCTTC
Organism: Zostera marina; assembly: GCA_001185155.1. Lineage (NCBI taxonomy): Eukaryota > Viridiplantae > Streptophyta > Magnoliopsida > Alismatales > Zosteraceae > Zostera > Zostera marina. The sequence goes on from LFYR01001285.1 coordinate 94,285, forward strand.
TCAACCATAGGGGCATAGGAAGTGTGGGAATGTAATGTAGAAAATAAGGAATTGGGTATTTTTGGGCAATACCTAGCTCAATACACCACTGGACATGAGTGGGTCATACCAGCGAAGGTTATAGCCAGATTATGTGGATACTAATGAAAAGTCATTTATGATGAAAACGAATAATAGTAAGGAAATTACCTTAACTTGTCGATGGCGATGATTCAAATTCTACGTAATAATTAAGTAGAAGTCACCCAAAAAATAAATATATATTAATAAATTTTGTTTAAGAACTGTTAGAAATTACCCTTTTCACTAAGTAATAATATAATTCATCTATAAAAATTCATTACGTTTGGTTGTTATGAATATCAACTACTTGTAGTTCTTCATATTCTGTGAACAAACTTTCTTTTACGGGAACTTGACTAGTTAAGTGTCATTTGAGGAAAATCAATAATGATTGAATTTTAAATACCTATCCTTTGAGATTCATTATTCAGGCCTAGTGACTGTTTAGCCAAAAAGGATGTATGTTATTAGAACCTATCCATGTTTTTTCTACTTTGTTGCAAAGTTCTCATAAAATGTTGTGCGTAATATCCTAATCCTATAGTTTTTTATAAAAAGAAGAAGAATAACCTAATATGAATCGATTTTACACAGTTTCTCACTCAGCTAAAAGGATATCTAATTTCTAGGCAATATATAGATTTCATACATATAATGATACTTGATATCAACATGAAAGAAACTACCTTCACTTCCTCACAAATCAGAGATCATAACAGAACATGAAACGGCCACTTTACCTACAAACCGAAAGACATCTTTATTTGGGGGATGAATTCCATCACCATTAATAAACTAAAAACAGAACCCTGCAGACAACTAGAAATGCAGGGTATTGCCTATGTGGCTGTGTGCATTGCAGATACAAATCATACAATCATAGTAATGACATTAGGTATTCAAAATTGAATGCAAAATTGAAAATAGAAATGTCTTGGTAAAATTATAAAAATATTGTTGAAAGTCTACAGAACCTATCCACTTTAATCACAGATTTTGGAACTTCATATTTAAAAATATTCAAGATAAACACAATGTTTTTGTTGAAGAATAATCAGAAATCAAAGAAAAAATTAAAAAGCAAGTGAGAAATCCTCTTATCTTAAAGCTTCAATTATTTAAAGTTATAACATTTAAAAAACCAAATTTGAAGTCAACTATAAGTCTATAACTTATGTGGCTATGTGCCTATCTGAATTGATAAAAATACAATAGGAACATCAACACAGTTAAAAAATTCATACATTTGAGTAGACTAAGAATTGCTAAAATAAGTAAACGATAAACTAAAGTGAAGTTTAATATAATGAATAATAATTCGAAGAAGTACAGACCCGCAAAGAATCTTGCAGAAATAGTATCATTGTGACAAAATATACTTGAACCTAGACATGTTGAAAGTAATAAAATCCCACAACTACTTGTCTGAGGTAAAAATTGCCATGTACTGTAATCCCTAATGCCAGTAAAATACTTTACACATTTTAGCTGGTTTGTGAAAGAAAATTTCCTTTTGAGGACCATTTAGTTTGAACTGTGGTGGCCTGAATTTTCCAGTCTCAAAGAAATTACACTAAATCTCTGAAATCATGTTCGAACATGTAGTTTGAACTGTGTTTACATTGCTGTTTCAGACCACCAATTATTTGATTGTTAGTAAGTATTTATTTAGCAAACTAAATAAATTCATAGAGCTAGGTAAGTTGATATCGAATTCTAATTTATGGTGGGATAATTTGGTTGAGAGGCAAATGTATCTAGGTGACATTCTAATTGGAGATGAACAACTGAATTTCTGAATAGCCTAATATAGAGATAGTTGGTTGCATTGAAAGAGTACATTTGATTAACAACGGTAATGAAAACTATTAAGTCCTAACAATACTCATTTTCATTTCAGAACTTAGGAAAGTGATCATTTAGAATGGGGAGGAGTATTGAAAGAGTCCACCCATTCCTTCCATTCTTGAGGATCAATCTCGTAAGACTTCAAAGCTTCCTCGTAGTCCTCAACTGACGAGGGTTGTATGGGTAGAGGCGGCATCAAAGGCATGTAGTTTGGATGTCCCTCATGGATTGCTTGTAGACAAAACCAGCATTGATTCAGTTCGGGTAAAGCACTTCTCCTATACGGGTTTTGTAGTCGATATTGGGAGAGTTGCACGGGTTCTTGAAGTGGAGGAGGGGGTGGATATGGGTAATGATCGAAGAAGTTTGGCGAGCAATGGGCAAAGTTTTCCGACCTCATGAATGGTTCATTCGAATGAGATGATTCTCCTTGCATCATTACTCGGTTCCTCTTCCGAAATGGCCAGCACCCGCGCAATCCAGAGGTCGTTGAGGGCGATGAGGTTGATTTGGACGGTCGACGTCCTGGAGTAATAGGCCTGGGCTCCAATGAATCAGCGACAACCCCGTTCTCTGTCTCATCATCGCTGATGACAATGACTTCGTTGAGGTTACCCCTCCTCCTCCTTACACGGTTGTTTTCGGGAGCACCTCTCTTCCTAGAACTCATTGCTTAAGTATGAACTAATTGAATTTTATATATTAGGCTGCAATCAGTAATTATGAAACCTTGAAATGAGGTGGTAAAAAGCAATAAAAAATCAGAAGAAAAATTTGTGACAGGAAGACAATCATTAAAACAAAAGATTTTACCAACTTCAATTCACACAGGCAACTATCAATTGTAAAACAGTAAAAGAATGAAATTCGTAATGGCTAGAAAATTAGATGAAGTATCATTAATTTTATGGACGAAATCAAACAAGTTAATTGGCAACATGACACATCCTAGTCCATAGGAATGAAACTACGAGGATAGACTATGTTGAAGACAAAGAAAGTAGTTTGATTTGAAAAAATAAACAACCGAAGAACTTCATTATCAAATAACAAATTAATTATTTGGCTAACAACGCTATCACTAACATAGCATGATTCAATCTACTGAAATATTTTATCCTTCCAAAAATGAAAATCCAGAATGTAGGTGCTATTTGTTAAACAATCACAACTTAGCTCCAAAAATCCAGAAATTCAATCTACCATAAAAGATGTCGAAAAGCTGCATTAACAGGCATTGGCAAAGACAGACATTGACAAAGACAGACAAAAAATCAAATGGGTTCATGCAAGTTATTTTGTGTTATGAAATCGTCGTTCAAAAATTGTTGGATGTTTAGCTATATTCCTCTATTTTACAACTATCAGTATGGAAATCAGAGAAACCAGTTTTGAAACAAACCCAACCAGACAGAACGAAACCCAACAGAAAGATAACTACGAAAAAGAAAAGAAGAATCGATGAAAAGAAAACCAAAAATCGCCCAATGTAAATCTGGAAATACCTTTAACAGTGGAGTGTTGGATACTAAATTGACAGTGGGGAGGATTGTTGGTACTAAGAATGGAGACCCCCCCCTTTAAATAGGGCGATTGCAAATGGCGCCGATGTAAATTGGAAGTCGGTCACCCGTCGGTCCTCAGCAAATGTCGGCCTTGCTGGCCGGCCTCCATCAGTATGGTCTTCTCTGCCTAAACATTTGGGGAAATGGTTCGTAGACGTTCGGCGTCGGGTAGTAATATGTCTGATTTGATGGCCGTTCATGATTCCTATTGCACGGACGACGTTCGGAATCGGCGTGGGATGTGCGCCATGTTGTCCGTCCGAAATGTGACGTCGTCCGTAGTCTGACCACCCCCATACCGCGGGCACTGTACACCATTGGACTGCAAATGGATACGAGCCGCGGTAGTGAGTAAGATAAAATCGAATGGGAACGGCCGGTCGACATTGTGTAGGCCGACGGATTGAAATCCGTCCATCGTCGAAAAAGTGTCCGTTTGAGACGGACGTCCGTCTACGAACCATTGTGTATATATATATCCCTTCTGGTGGATATGAGACTTCTATTCCTAAGAAATAGGATAGTTTTCCTAAATCCTTAATTTTGGAGTTTTTCTCAATATTGTTTTTAATAAAGAAAACTTTTGTTTCATTATTACCTGTGATGATGATATCATCAACATATACCAATAGGTATATTAAATTTCCATTGTTGCTTGATGAAGCACGAAATCTACTACCAGTAGGCTCGCGGGGTCGCGAGGAGAGCCGGAGGCTTTGGAGTCCACGACGCACGCTCTACGTCAATGTACCTGCAGAAGGGGAGGGGAATCAGCGACTCTCTTGGGAATAGGCGATTCGGGCTCCAAGTATTGCTCTGGTTGGTGTGTGTCAAGTGGGAATGACTTGAGGGTAGAGGTCCCCCAAGGACCCCTTTTATAGGGTCCTGGGGGACGTTTCCCCATTCATTAGTGTGGGACCCACCCCATTAAGGTATCCTATTAAGGAGTGCCTTAATGACGTGGGCCCACTCAAGTAACGGCTGGGAGTCGGCGATTCAGGTGTGGGAATCGTCGATCCAGAGGTTCAATCGCCGACTCCCCATGAGCCTAGTGGCAGTCTACCAGAACTGTCCACGAGGCCTAGAGTCAGCGATTCACCCCTGGAGTCGGCGACTTGGTAGTCCCAATCGGCGACTCCCAGGTGCTGCCTTGAGTACTTGACGTAGACACTCCTTCCGAATTCGTGGAACTCTCCGGGGGTCCGGCATAAAGCGACGGAACCCTAGTCCTTGTCGAAGGGCGTTGCTGGGAGTGACTGACGTGATCAGGCATGTCTCACCAGTACTCCCCCTTGAAGAGAGCATGGCAAAACACCCGTGTAGCCTCAGTATCCCCCCCCCCGAGTAAGGTAGTCCGCATCAAGGCAGGAAGCGACAAGATGGGATTGAGTCATTGTGCTCACAGCGACACTAATGACTACGTGTGGTCCATGCACTATCAGATGGACTGATTCACTATCAGAATCTAGTTCCAGCCCAATGGAACTACATGTTTATAATCCTACTCTGATCAAGAGCGACTTTTGCTGTGTGGATTCTGGCCGAAGCGACAGAATGCGTGGATTCACTATTAGAATCTGATTCTGGCCGAAGCAACAGAATGCGTGGATTCGTTATCCGAATCAGGTTCTGGCCGAAGCGACAGATTGCGTGGATTCACTATTAGAATCTGATTCTGGCCGAAGCAACAGAATCTAGTTCACTATCAGAACTGATGTTTATAGTCTACCCTGATCAAGAGCGACTTGGTGTCCGCAACGACGGTTACCCCATAGGCCGAAGCGCAAGATGGGTCGAGATCATTAAGGTCAAAGTGACAAAATGATCTCCAAATGTTTGAAGAACTATTGAAGCCAAAGCGATAACATAATTCTTGGTCTGATTCTGGCTGAAGCGACAGAATCATGCCTGCAAAACAAAAAACAACCTGCAAAACAACTATATCAGTCTAAAGGATATATTTATTGATTTACTGACCTTGCCGTGCGGAGCTGCCTCTTATGCTCCTCCTCCTTATGCTCAATAAATCCTTGATTGATATGTCCGAAGCGACAGATCTATCATGCTCAAAAATGTGACAGCTTCTGGCCGAAGCGACAGAAGTGCCGACTCACTATTAGAGTCTGATTCTGACCAAGGTTACAGATCCACTATCAGAATCCGATTCTCACCTCGGATACAGAACCTGCTGATTCACTATTAGAATCTGACTCACTATCAGAGTCTGATTCTGTCCAAGGCTACAGATCCACTATCAGAATCCGATTCTCGCCCCGGATACAGAACATGCTGACTCACTATCAGAGTCTGGTTCTGACCAAGGCTACAGATCCACTATCAGAATCTGATTCTCACCTCGGATACAGAACCTGCTGATTCACTATCAGAGTCTGACTCACTATCAGAGTCTGATTCTGACCAAGGCTACAGATCCACTATCAGAATCCGATTCTC
>LFYR01001287.1:11911-27720 GCA_001185155.1 Zostera marina
AAAGACAATCGAGGTCTACTTCACGCTCGTGAACTTCACCTCAGGCCACAACACTATTTTGGGAAGAACGGCGTTGCACGTCTTTCAAGCAATCTTGTCATCCTTCCACCAGTGCGTAAAATTCCTACTGAGAGGAGGGGTTTTACCCTAAAAGGATCCCAGAAGAAAGCCCGAGAATGCTACTTCAATTCAGTGGGGGAAGTAATAACCTCAGATGAAGGGTTACCACACGTCATTCGAGAAGAACTCCCCAAGCTGGAACCAATGCCCTCGACAACTCCGATATCCCATACACAAAGCGAGGTGCACATAGAAACAAACCTCCCACAGGAGTTGAGGAGGGGACTAGAGGATCTCCTCTGGAATAATGAGGACTTGTACGCAAATGAGCTGGGAGAGTTGGGCGAAGTGGCCCGAACACTAGCGGAATACAAACTCGCAGTCGATCCGGAAGCTTGGCCGATCTGACAGAAGTTGCGACCGCTGAGAGTCGAAAAGAGAGAAGCAATGGAAGAAGAGGTAACGAAACTCCTTAGGGCAGGGTTCATCCACCCGGTACGTTACCTGGCATGGCTGTCCAATGTGGTGATGGTAAGGAACGTAGACGCGGGATGGCGCATGTGCGTCAATTTCACGAATCTCAACAAAGCGTGTTCCAAAGACGACAGTTACCCATTGCCATCGGTCGACCAGTTGGTGGACCAAAGTTCGGGCTGCGAAATGTTGAGTTTTATCGATGCACATTCAGGTTACAATCAGGTGCCCATGGCCCGGAGAATGAAGAAAAAACAACATTCATCACCAAGATGGGCACTTTCTGCTTCAAGGTGATGCCCTTCGGATTAAGGAACATGGGCACCACATTCCAAAGGCTAATGGAAAGGTCTTTGAGGAACAGATAGGCAGAAACACAGAAGTATACATCGACGATATACTCGTCCGGTCGAAGGAGACGGGAACGCACCTGGCCAACCTGAAGGAAACCTTCCACAATGTTAAGAAGGCAGACCTACGGCTGAAGGCAAAGAAGTGCACCTTCTGGGTGAACGAGGGTTGGCGAAACTCGCATGTTTCTCGTGCTCTCTTCAGGGGGGTACTAGTGAGACATGTCTGATTACGTCAATCACTCCCACCAACGCCCTTCCACAAGGACTAGGGTTCCGTCGCTTTATGCCGGACCCCCGGAGAGCTCCACGGTTGCGGAACAAATGTCTACGTCAAGTCCTCAAGTCAACACCTTGGAATCGCCGACTGAGACTACCAAGTCGTCGAGTCCAGTGGTGAATCACCGAGTTGAAACCGAGTTAGTCAGTTCTGGTAGACTGACGACCTCGCTCCTTGGACTCGCCGATTCCACCCCTGGATCACCGACTCCCATACCTGAGTCGTCGATTCCCAGACGTTAATTGTGGCTGGCCCACACCATTATGGCACCTTTAAACGGGCACCATAATGGTGTTGGCCCGGCACATTGATTGGAAAACGCCCCAAAGACCCTATAAAAGGAGTCCTTGGGGGTCCTTCCAAGACATCTTGACATTCCCACTCAACCAGAGCACACTAGGAGCCCGAATCGCCTACTCACACATCTGAGTCGTCGATTCCCCTCCTCTACAGGTATTTGACGTAGAGCGCGCGTCGTGGACTCCAAAGCCTCCGACCCTCTTCGCAACCCCGCAAGCCCCCTGGTAGAAGATTACGTGCTTCATCAACTGACGCCGTCTGTGGGAATATCGAACCACGATATCCCATCGTAATCGCGAAATCTTCTTCGCAAAGTCCGGTTTGATTTCCCTTGAGAGCTGACTTTGTCATAAGGAATCGTCGATTCAAAACAAGGAATCGCCTACTCCACCTAGGGAGTCGCTGATTCAGGGAATATTCTGTTAGCTAAGAGTGTTGTCCACGATTCTGCTCGAAAGAAGAATAACCTAAGTCCACTCGCCGACTCCACCTAGGGAGTCGCCGATTCCACTTGGTTTTCTTTCAGGCTAATTCGGTCAGATACATGCGCTTCGGTTGAAACCCGCTTTTGTTGCCAATGGCTTTCGAAAAACAAAAGCACGATTACCCTTTAAGAAGTAAGGGTAAAAGGCCATTGTTGCCTGAAAAGGAACAGACTAAGCCTCCTCTGCCAAAGAGGCCCAGGGAGGCTCAGCCTAAACTGCCTTCTCAGGCACATTCAGCTCCGACACAGATCAGAGAGGAAATGGTCTGAAATACTCCTCCCACTTTGGAGGAGAAGTTGATTAACTTCATGAAAAACATGGAGAAGAGAATAAACAACCTCGAGAAAGTGAGGAGTCAGAAGACCATCATCCGTGAAGGAGCGGGTGAATCTGGGTCTTATTTTTCTCCATCTGGGGATAAAAAGAAAAAAGTTCCTCAACTCAGATCAAGGGCACGACCTAGTAAGAGTCACACTGAAAGGACTCTTACCACACGGTTCGTGGAAGATCTTCGTCGGAAACTGATAGACGACCCAATTGTCGGCAGCTCGAACGAGTTCTTAAAGATCAAGAGTTCTCCATTTCATGAGGACCTCTTAAAAGCATCCTTTCCACCAACCTGGCGAGTACCCAGGATTGAGTCGTATGATGGTTCGAGTGATCCAAAAGATCACATCAACCTCTACCTTAATATCTTGGAACCCCAGACCACCGATAACGGGTTGTTGTGTCGGGCATTCCCCGACACTCTCAAGGGCAGCACCTATCGGTGGTTTTCTAGTCTGTCAGCTGGCTCAGTCACCATCTTAGCGGACCTCTCTACAAAGTTCATCGCCCAACATGTGGGGATGATCAGAATAAAGCACAGTGCCAACGCACTACTGGCACTGCGGCAGAAGAACATATCCCTTCAGGATTACACGATTAAGTTCACTTCGATGATGACAGAAGTGAACGACTTAATCCCAAGTCTAGCCATAGCGGGATACATCTGAGGGTTGATACCCTACTCCCCATTGGCTGAGAATCTGAAGCTCCATAAAGTAGAGACTTTACCAGACCTCTTCCATCGAGCTCAATTATACATTGAGGTGGAAGAGGAGGATGAAAATAAGCTAGTGGAGCTTGAGACCCCTAGCTTTCATAAATCCAAATTTGAGAGGAAGAGGTTCAATGGGAAAGACAATTTCTGCGGCACCTCTAAAAAGTACACTGACAATGTGGCTGAAACCTTCAAGATGGAATGGAAGCCAAAATACGATAATAAAGTGTACCAAACCTCAACCAAACAGTCGCCAAAGGGTGCACCTCAACCATGGAGGAACTTCACCCCACTAACAATCAGCAAAGGCGAGCTATTTGAGAAGCTAAAAAACCAAGCCGATATGCCCGCTCCTCGTTCTTTAGACCCTGCAACCAAGGGTAGCCGCAAGAAAGGTGGAAAATACTGTAAATTCCACAAGGACAGCGGCCACCTAACGGATCATTGTAGGGAGTTCTCGGGCTTTGTCGAGCAATTGATCTCGAAGGGAGAACTTGGCAACTTCGTCAAGGGACCCCGAGGACAGGACAATTGCAAATCTGACACGAAGGGGAAGCGTCCACGCTTTCCTTCGCCAGATAGAGACAGTAGCGAGGACCACCAATGGAAGACCATCAATATGATATTTAGTGGTGGCTCTGTTGCCCAGAATAGGGGATTCGCCCGGAAGGTACTGATGTCACAATCACACCCTGAGACAACGGAAAACAGGTCCACGAGGAGAAGTTAATTTACTTCTCCGAAGAGGACCTGGACGATGTTCTGCAACCTCATGAGGATCCACTCGTGATCCAAGTAGACATCGGTCCCGATTCCCGAGTCGAGAGGACGATTGCTGACAGCGGCAGTTCTGCGGACATCCTCTACATGGACACTTTCACCAAGATGGGTCTTAAGAGGGAGGATCTATCTCCTTGCAAGGAAGCCATATACGGGTTCACTAACATCACCGCCCCAGTGGCCGGTGTTATTGAATTGAAAGTATCCATCGGTTCCAGGCGAGGGAGAGTTAGTCGGACTTGTCGTTTTATAGTGGTAGAAGTAGAATCCACTTTTCACGGTATTTTCGGACGACCCTTCATCCATGGAATCAAGGCAGTCCCGTATTCTTATCACCAATGCATACGATACCCAATCAAAGGGTTCGTCGCAACAGTCAAAGGATCATAAAAGGATTCTAGACAAGGGTATAAGAAGGCAACCCAGTTGACCAAACTGAACAACATGCTCGTCCATGCCCCACCCGACATTGGGGAGAGGGAGAAATTACAACCTGTGGCCCAGACTGAAGTGTTTCAGCTGAAAAGGGGACATGTGGCATTAGGGAAGGGGCTATCCTCTGATCTAAGGGCCAAGCTTGTGACTGTTCTGCAGGAGCACCAGGACAGGTTCGTTTGAGAGGGTGAGGCACCGACACAGATTGCACGTCAAATCGTGACGCACAAACAAATTGTCGACCCATCCATTCCAGCTCGACGCCAGAAGCGTCGAGTGCTCACTTCTGACAGGCGGGAAGCAGCCAACGAGGAGTTATCCAAGCTTCTGAATGCTGGACACATTCGGGAAGTTCGATATCTAACCTGGTTGGCTAACCCCGTCCTTGTCAAGAAACCCAATAGCAAATGGCGCATGTGCATTGATTTCACTGATCTCAATAAAGCATGCCCCAAGGACAGTTACCCGCTCCGATCCCATCTATCGATGAACTAGTCGATGGAGTGTCTGGTACCTAACTCCTCTCTATGATGGATGCCCACTTAGGATACAACCAGATCCTGATGCATGAGCCTGATGAGGAAAAAAACATCCTTCATCACGGACTCAGGGAAATTCTGTTATAGAGTGATGCCATTCGGTTTGAGGAATATTGGGGCTACATTCCAACGCTTAATGGACAAGGTTTTCGCGGACCAGATCGGGCGCAATGTTTCCACTTACGTCGATGACATCCTAGTGAAATCGTCAAGCGTGGAAAAACACCCTGAGGATCTGAGAGAAACCCTTGATACATTGAAGCAATAGGGAATGAAGCTCAAGCCAGCTAAGTGTTCATTTGGAATCAAGGAAGACAAGTTCCTTGGTTTCTATGTAGGTCGGCACGGGATCAAACTCAATCCCGACAAAATCCAAGCAATCCTTGATATGGAAGCCCCCCGCACAATCAGAGAGGTACAAAGGCTGATCGGTCGAATCAATGCACTCAGCCATTTCATATCACAAACGGCTGAAAGTGTAAACCATTCTTTTAGTTACTGAAAACTGCGGCCAAGGGTAGTATCACTTGGACACCGGAATGTGAAGACGCATTTACTAAATTAAAAGCACATATATCCTGACTTCTAATGCTGACATCACCTAAGGATGGGGAGGACCTGTACTTATACATAGCGGCTTCAGAAGAAACCGCGAGTGCAGTCCTCGTCGTACAAAGGGACAAGGATGAAGTCCCTGTCTACTACCATTCGAGGCGACTACAGGGCGCAGAAATACGATACTCTCCGATTGAGAAAGTCGTATATGCTGTGATCCACGCTTGTCGTCGCTTTCGAGCCTATTTCTTGGCGCACACGATTGTAGTACTAACATCGTGACCCTTATGCCGTCTACTTCACAAACCTGACATTTCGGGAAGGTTAACCAAATGGGCAATCGAGCTCAGTGAGTTCGACTTGGATTTCCGACCGGCCTCTACCATCAAATGGCAAGCCGTAGCGGACTTCATTGTTGAATTCACACAATCAAACCTAACCCAACCTTGGATTGTGGAAGTAGACGGTTCGAGTTGCAGCACAGGTTCAGGTATCGGAGTGAAAATCCATAGTCCAGACGGAAAAAACTACGAACACTCGGTACGGCTTCACTTCCTAGCATCTAACAATGTCACGGAATACAAAAAATCTATACACGACCTCAAGCTGTTAAAAACTCTAGGCGCTAAGAATGTCACGCTTCGCACTGACTCCCAGCTCGTAGCTCGGCAAACCACTGGTGAGTTCGCCTGCAAAGAACCACAAATCACTAAATATGTGGAGGCAATGGTGACACTCACCGAGCAATTCGCTGAGTTTAAAATCAAGCAAATCCTTCGAATCCAAAACATACCCGCCGATGCCCTAGCACGCCTAGCATCGGCCTGGGAGGGAGAGCAGCGTGAAATTCTGATGGACTCTATACTCCAGCCCACTTGCCAAGTGTTGAATGTCACTTCCGATCCCCAAGAAGATTGGAGACAACCAATACTGGCACTCATTCAGAATGGAACACTACTTGACAATAAGGACGAAGCCAAAAAATTAAAACACAAGGCAGCCAAATATTGCGACGTCGGAGGGGTACTTTACAAAAAGTCCTTTGACAGCCCGCTGCTGCGCTGTTTGGCCAAGCCAGATACGGATAGGGTTATCCAGGAAGTACACGAAGGCTCGTGCGGACTCCACGAGGGAGGAAGAGCACTAGCCTTCAAAATCATAAGGCTGGGGTATTATTGGCCCACCCTAAGGATGGAAGCTCGCACTTACGTCCGCAAGTGTCCAGCATGTCAGTTGCATAGTCCAATGCAACAGAAACCATCCGCGGATATGACTCCGATCTTGAGCTCGATCCCGTACGCAAGGTGGGGACTGGACATAGTAGGGTCATTCCCACCCTCAACATCTCAGGCTCGATTCATCTTTGTAGCAGTAGATTACTTTACAAAGTGGGTCGAGGCTCAGGTTGTAGTGAAAATCACTCAAGATGCGGCAGTCAAGTTCATATACCGCTCCATAGTCGGAATTCCCCAACACATTGTCACGGACAATGGCACACAATTCACAGGGGAAATTTTTTCAAGAATGTGCGAGGACATGGGCACAAAACTCCACTTCGCTTCCTTTTACCGACCTCAGGCAAACGAGGAAGTGGAAGTAACCAATAAGGCCATCGTACAAGGATTGAAAATGAAAATCGAATCGGCAAAAGGGGCTTGGGCAGACAAGTTGTGCGAAATCCTATGGGCATATCGCACAACTAGTAAAAATCCAACGGGCAACACCTCTTTCGCTATGACCTATGGAGTGGAGATCGTCGTACCAATCGAGATGAGTATACCAACATACAGAGTCTCGAAGTACGACGAGTAGACCAATGACCAAAACCTAGCAACAGAACAAGAGTTGAGGGAAGAAACTCGTGACGAGGCGAACCTATGAAACAAATCGTACAAGGCTAGTATATAAAGGTACCACAATCGCCAAGTACGAAAAAGATATTTCTGCCAAGAAGTCTCGTCACGCGGAAAGCTAGCATAACAGAAAGGAATAGACCAAGAAATAAGTTGTCATCCAACTTCGAGAGTCCATACATCGTCGAAGAAGAGATAAGGCCAGGAACTTATCGCTTACGAGGACAAGATGGGACAATGGTTCCAAACACCTGGCATGTGGACAACATGCAGCATTAATACTACGCTTAGTATTCACCTTTCTATTTCTTAGGTCCTCCTAGTATGTATGCTAGTATAAGTTACAAAATAGAATAGTTAGTTTTTAATTTGTAAGATTCTTTCAAAAAAGTCAATAAATTTGTCACTTTTTCCAGCTACCTACCTACGACTTCAACTATTACCCTACTTTAGAAATCTATTTTGTCGGTATGGCCCTAATAGATTACAAATCGTTACGGCCTTAACGATCCAACCTCATCTTGTCGCTACGGCCTCGATAAGGATTAGAAGTTGCTCTGTCGCTACGGCCGGAGTTGAACTACGCATTAGGGTATAAGTCTAGAGTCATGGGTAGCTGATGAGTACGTACGAACCTAATCCAAAAGGTTCTAAGTATCTACACCACTTATAGTAATATTTCCATATTTTTTGTATCCCAACTTATCATGTCAATTACTTTTGCGAGTTTAGGTTAATTGGGAAGTATAATTTATTTGCGAATTTAACCGACGACTGAACAACGATTCGTACGACCAGATTTACGTCCAGAGTGGATAAGCGAGGGTTAGCAGAATCTAATTTACGTCTAGAGCGGCTAAATTATGGTTTGTAAATCTAGTTTCAAGCCTAAGTTACAATTCTAAAATAAATTACACAAATAATTAACTAAAAGAGGCAAAATAATTCATTCATAAGTCAAAAGGATTTATAAGTCAAAAGCATAAGAACATAAATTAACTTAGTCTTCTCTAGCATCGTTCTTTAGCTTGTCAAGAGCATCCTTATTCTTCAGTTGTTCTTCGGGATACTCTTCCACCCATATTGGAATGTCGGAAACAAAGTTCGCAGGCAAAGCAGGGAATACGGATGGACCAAAAAAGTTAAGTTCCTGGAGTAGACCAGATTGATCATTTTTCTCAAACTCCAAGTCCTTAACCTTCTCCAAGATTGTGTATTTTTCTTTTTTCACATTTCCCAACTCTTCTTCAGAGCGAGAGAGTTGGCCAGTCAATTCTTCACATTTCTTCTCAAGTTGGGAGACTCTCTTTCTCAACTCGCTGTTAGTGGCTTCAGATGATACCACACTTCCAATTTCAGCCTCGAGTTGAATCTTTAGATCTTCAATCTTCTTCGTTGAGGCAGTACGACTATCCTTTAGTTCTTTGCGAAAACCCAGAATCTTTCCATACTCTTCAAGCTCTTTCTTCTGAGATTCAATGGTCTTCTCCTTTTTTGGAACGACATTGTCTCGATAGTTATTGAGCTTGGCCTTAACATTCCTCAGCTTAACTAACTGTCTCTGACTCTCTGTATACTTGGTGTCGAGTTGATTGTACTTCTCTTGCGCCCTAATGGTATCATTAAGAGAATCCATGCCAAAGCACGCATGGGCCATGTAGCAAGCCTACAAAAATCAGAAACACACATTAGTGAAAGTGTAAGTGAAAAAATTCGGAAAGTAAAGTAACTTACAGAGTTCAGAGCTGTTATGAGCTCATTCCTAACCCAACTCCCAGGTTTCGCAATCAGTAGCGAAAGTGCGTCCGATCGAACCTGAGGATCGGCCATCAAGTCCGAGAGCTTGAAACCACAGTTGTAAGGCTCGAATCCAGGCCTTTCTGGTGCTGAGCGAGAACTTGAACCATTCTCAAAGGTCCTCTGAGGTTCTAAAGCTTTAGCCTTCTCGAGCCTAATCAATTTGGTCCTTCAGAATTTCTTGGCCTTGTAGAGGGGGGCAGCTTCAAAATGTAGAAGCTTACGCTTCTTCGTTCCGGTCTCCAGCTCAATAGCAGTTGGAGGTTTTCTGGCCTCCACATTTTTCAAAAGTGAAATCCTCACGCTGGTAAAAGAACTCGTCTTTTGTAGACGAGATGTGCAGCGTAGATGCTACCAGAATCAGAAATCCCTAAGCAATCAAATTAGGGATGTGCAGCGGGGAGTGAGCAAGGGGAGAGTAGTTAGATGAGAACAAGAAAATCGGGTAAGGGTGAAACTTGTATTAAACACCTTAAGAATATGATTTGCATCCAACTCTTTATATAGAGTTGATTATGGGCTCAGTTCAGTATTGGCCCATTAATATCTAACTGAAATAATACTAAGTACATATAGTCTAACTAATTGAGTATTTAATAAACCTAATTAGATAGAATTAAGCTAATTTTTAATCTTCACATCATCAGCTTCCTCTGTCCTCATAGGTTATGATCTTAATCACACACTACAAAAAACCAGCGCAGTTCTGGCGCCCATCTCCCGGCGGCCTGG
This sequence comes from Zostera marina, assembly GCA_001185155.1. NCBI lineage: Eukaryota > Viridiplantae > Streptophyta > Magnoliopsida > Alismatales > Zosteraceae > Zostera > Zostera marina. The sequence continues at coordinate 21,594 of LFYR01001287.1, forward strand.
CCGCCGGTAGATACTTTCGTCGGCCTGGCCGCCGGAATGTTACACTTGTCCGCCTGCATAATTTTCCCTCGTAAATGAGAGAAATTTTCTGGCGGTCAGGCCGACGAAATATTTTTTTGTAAAAAATTCCAGCGGCCTGACCGCCAGCTCTAATTCACCAACGGTCGGGAAGAAGTGTTCCGGCGGCCTGGCCGCCGGCATACTAAAACCCTCAACGGTCGGGAGAAAAATTCCCGGCGGCCTGGCCGCTGGATACTTTTTCCCGCTTGTTTTTTTCAGTAGCCAGCGGCCTGGCCGCCAGAAATTTCTTCCCGGGAAATTTTTTTTCCTGCCGGGAAATATTGACCAGCGGCCAGGCCGTCGGAAAATTATTTTCCAAAAATTAACAGGCGGCGGGCGGCCAGGCCGCCGGGATATAATTTTCAAAAAAAAATTTCGGCGACTAAGCCGCCGGGACAATCTCTGTTAAAATCGGAATCCAAAATTTTTTACCGGCGGCTTGGCCGCCGGTATTTCAACATTCCGGCGACATCAACTCCGGCGATGGAATCTCGTCGGCTTGGCCGCCGGAATTTGCCGCCAGAACTACGCTGGTTTTTTGTAGTGACAATACTCCCCCCTCAAATTGGGGAGTAGATATTATCAATGCCCAATTTGACCAATGCATCATCCATGAGTATTTCTCCTACTACCTTAGTGAAGATATCTGCCAGTTGGGTGTTTGTATTCGTATGTTTCAGTTTTATAACTCCTTCCAATCTTTCTCTTGAAAAATGACATGCCATTTCAATATGCTTTGTTTTCTCATGGAAAACTGGATTTTCAGCAATGTATATTGCTGATTTGCTATCAAAAAATATAGTCATTGGATTAGCTGAGTTTATGCCTAATTCACCCAACAATTGTCTTAACCATACTATTTCACATGACACGGAGCACATTGCTCTGTATTCTGCCTCAGCAGAGGACAGTGCTACTGTCTTTTGCTTACTTGATTTCCACGAGATTAGGTTATTGCCTAATTTTACACAAAATCCTATCATAGATTTTCTGGTTAGGGTGCGTGCACCCCAATCAGCATCACAGTAAGCACTACGTTCTTGTTGTTTGATATTAAGAGTCCTTGCCCTGGTGCTTTCTTGAGAAATCTCAGCAGCTTGTGTACTGCCTCAAGGTGCATCTGTATAGGTTTTTCCATAAATTGACTCAGAACTCTTACTGTGTAAGTTATGTCAGGTCTAGTGACATTGAGTTATATTAATCTACCTATTAGTCTCCTATATATAAAAGGAACTTTAAGTTCTTTTGATTGATTTTTTCTCCAATCAATCTCTTTTTCCATAGGAATTTTTGAATGCTTAGCTCCTAACAGTCCATTTTTTTCTAGAAGGTCTAGAGTATATTTTCTTTGGTTTAGAAATATTTTATTTTCTGAATGGGATACCTCAATGCCTAAAAAATAATTTAGTCTCCCAAGTTCCTTTATTTTGAACTTTTCATGTAATTTTAGCTTTAGATCTGAAATTTCATAAATTGACTTTCCAATTACTATTATATCATCTACATATACTAGTAGATGGATAGTGTTTTGGTTTTCATTTCTTGTAAAGAATGAGTAGTCTGATTTACATTATTTGAAGTTCAATGCTATTAGTACACTCTTTAGTTTTGCAAACCATTGTTTAGAGGCCTGTTTTAGGCCACATATGGATTTCTTAAGCTTACATACTCTTGAATCTCCCTCTTTGAGTAGATTTGGAGGTGGCTTTAAATAGATTTCTTCATTTAATTCCCCATGCAAAAATGCATTATTTACATCTAATTGATGTAATTCCCATCCTTTGGTGCAAGCTATTGTTATCAACACTCTTACTGATGTAATTTTAGCCACTGGTGCAAAGGTTTGGTGATAATCCAAACCTTCAATTTGGGTATACCCCTGGGCAACCAATCTTGCTTTATATCTTTCTATTTCTCCATTTTCTTTGAATTTAATTTTAAAAATCCATTTTGATCCAGCCACCTTTCTATTTGGTGGTAGATTGGTGATAGTCCAGGTATCATTTTCTATTAGGGCTTGCATTTCTTTTTCCATTGCATTGACCCAATTTGGATCACTTGCAGCCTCTTTGAATGTTCTTTGCTCTTTATTTATTGTTATATTTTTTATCAGGTTTTTATGTTTGTTTTTCAGTCTATGGTATGATATAGACTTACTTAACGGATGTTTTGTGCTAAAATTTGTTGTTTCGTATTCTTCCTGATCATAATATAAGAAGTTTTTATCTCTGTGTTTATTTGATTTTATTCTGTTTGATACTCATTTTATATTTGATTATTTTTCAATCTCTGTGATAGATTGATTGGTATTTTCTATCTGAATTTTGTTTCTGTTTTCAGTATGCTCTTTAAAAGAATCTGATGAAATGCTCATGTCTGAGTTATTCATAGATTCAGAAATATTTATTTCTTCTGTTGGTTGAGTCTTATAACTCATATTATTTGTTTCATTTTCTCTTGTTTTTGTCAAATCATTTGATTTTGACACATCTTCTTCTAATAAATTTTCTGTGCAAGGTTCATTTTGTTGTTCAGTCCTTTGCTCAGATATGTTGTTTTTGGACTTTGGACTCCCTAAAATATCATTTGATTCATTTGAATCAATGGAGCATGTTATAATGACATTTTCATTTTCATTATCTTTGTTTTGAAGAGTATCTATATGGTCATCCTCTATTTTTAATTTGATTTGAGATTCCATCTCATCAATTTTTTGTTGTGAATTATTTTCTTTTATTAATTTATTTTTATCATTTTCTTTGCTGATATTGTTTTCTGTTAATCTAGACAAATCATGTTTTAAAATATTCTGGTATTGAATAAATGGTTCAAATATAGTTTGATTACCATTTTTGTCTGTAATGCTTCTTTTAATATATTTATAAGGAAATATATCTTCTTTGAAGGTGACATTCCTACTGGTAAATATCTTACCAGTTTCCAGGTCTTGAATTAAAAACCCTTTAATTCCTTGGAGATACCCCAACATGATTCCTCTGTTGGCCCTATTTGAAAATTTATTCTCTTTTTCAGTGTTATTCGTATAACATAAACAGCCTATGGTTTTTATATAACCACAGTCAATTTCTTTATTATTTAACACCTCATATGGTGTTTTACATCCTAAAGACTTTGAGTTAATTCTATTCGATCATGATGTGTGCTGCATTTAAGCAACATAATCCCCAAAATTTTATTGGGAAAGAGGCTTGTATTTTTATTACCCTAGCTATATTCAATATGTCTCTATGTTTCCTTTCTACCTTACTATTTTGTTGTGGAGAATAATGACGTGAGAATTGTTGAATCATTCCACTATCTTTAAAAAAATTTGTAATTTCTTTTGTTTTAAACTCTAATCCATTATCATACCTAATTACTTTAATTTGAGTCTGATATTGAGTTTTTATCATTTTAATAAATTCTATGATTATTTGAGTTACTTCTGATTTATTTTCCATTAAATAAATCCAAGTAAATCTACTCTTATCTTCTACAATTGTGAGAAAATAGTTTTTATTGTTATAAGTTGATTGGGAAAATTTTCCCCAAATATCAACATGTATTAGATCAAATATTTTTAGAGAAGAGGTATGACTCTTTTTGTATTGCAATCTGGCTTGTTTTGCCATTGGACATACATCACATTTATGAAAAACATCCTTTTTATTAAAATCATTCGATCTGAAATTATTACAATCATATTTAGCTAATTTCTGAATTTTTTTAAAAGAAATATGCCCAAGTCTGTTGTGCCAAGTTCTGATATCAGTGGCACAGTAAGCAACAACTTCTTTTATGAACCAGTATATTCCATTGAAGGATCTAGCTAGTACAATCAGTTTCTTTGATGCTTTGTCCTGAAAATAACATAATTCTTTATCAAATATGACTAAAACTTTGGTAGATTTGGATAACTTTTCTACCGAAATTAAATTTGTTTTAAAAGTTGGGATGTAATATACATCTTTTAGCATTATATAGGGAAATAGTATAAATTTAATTGCTTCAAAAAAAAAAAAAAAAAAAAAATGGAAATAGTATAATATCTCCTATAGCTTTGACTAAATGTATTTCCCCATTAGGTATACTAACTCTTATATTTTTAAAAGTTGGTTTTAGATTTATAAAACAATTTTTATTTCCACTCATGTGGCTAGAAGCACCAGAATCTGTTATCCACATATTGTTAAAATTATTTTTAGAAGAATTAAAAGAACACATACCCGGGTTGTTGCTTATGAACTGCTTAATCTTTTGGCAATCTTCTTCAGTGAGGCAAATAGAAGTATTTGCAGTATTTGCCACCTCTGCTAGCAAGATTAATTACACTCTTTATCTTTGTTAACCATAGTTAGATATTCTCTCTAGTTAATTAGTATTAGTGGTTAATTAGTTGTTAAGTCATGATATAAATACTAGATAGATATTATTGTGGATTATTGATTTGAATTCATTCTATGAAATACATTTCTTGTTCTTTGCTTGCTTGATCGTTGATCTGAATATCCAAGAGTTGAATTATTCAACATGGTATCAGTTGTAGCTCCTCTTGACAATCTGATCTCTTCAGCACGGTGATAACAGGAATCTTCCTCTTCTTCTCCCACTCGCGGCGATTTCTTCTTCACAGAAATTTTTCAGCACGGTGATCTGTGTGTGATTTAAGCAGATCATCTTTCCGCGATTTTATTTTGGGGCAGAAGATTTGAAAAGGCGATTTCGATCTGTCCATGTCTGTCAGTATGGAAATCGTTGCATGCATGATCAGTTTTGGCGATTTCAGTTGCCGATTTGGGGCAATCTCCTTGAGAAATTGCACGATCTGTGACAAGTTCAGTTGCTGATTTCAGTTGCATGATCTGTCAAGAAATTGCAGAATTGATATTTCTGTGGTTTCTGTCAGAACACGACCTGGCAGTTGTGATTTTTTAGCATTTTGCGATATGTGCTTCCGTGATTTCAATTTTTTTTTCTTCTCTCAACGATTGCTGGCTTCCGGATCTGTGTATCCTTTTGGCGATTGGAATGCGATTGGGAACTCCGTGAGCATCCTCGCGATGATCGGTTATTTTTAAATTTTTTTCTTTATCTTTCAGTAATTAGTTAAATCTTTACTGTTTGATAATTAGTTTAAATTTTTTTCCTTTCTTCTCTCATTTGTGAATCTTAACGATTTATTAGATATTAGCTTCTTAATAATGGTTTATAGTGAAGGTTCCTCTTCATTGTCAAATCATTTTGACGAACTTCATAAGTGCAATGTATCGCAATGGATTAGGGTTCCTTTAGAGAGTGGTGGAATATATCTCTTTTGGAAATCTCAGATAGAGAATCTTTTTAAGATTCATGATGTGTCTGATATTGTAGATCCAAAGACCGTTACACCAGAAGAAAAGAATCCTGATGGAAGTGACAATCCGGTATATTATATCTGGAGAAAGAAGAATTTTATCATTCTTGGATGGATTCAAGTTGTTGTTGGTTCGTCAATGTTCTCCCTTGTGTTAAATCATGACAGTGCACGCGCCTGCTGGGAGAACCTTGATCTTCACTTATCGCCAAAAAAAAAATTCCACTCACAAAGCTTAAGGGATGAGCTTAGAATGATGAGGAAATCCGACTCCGAGGGCATGGCGAAGTATGTTATTAAAGTTCGTGCTCTTATTGACAGTTTGACTGCTGCGGGTGATCATCTCGCAGATAGAGATAAGATTGATTTCGTTTGTCATGGTTTGGGTGCTGAGTATCGCCCGTTCATGTCATCTATCCACTCACAACCGAATTTTTTGTTTGAACAGTTCATTCATCTGATTATTAGAGAAGATGCCTTTCTAAAGCGTCATCTTCAAATTAACCCAAAATCTGATGATGCTTCTGGTGCTGCCTTTGCTGCAAAATTTCCTTCTGGACGTGATTTCAGAAATGACCACAGGGGTGACCCAAATGATTACAATAAAACTGAGTATAAAAACAAGAAAGAAAATTCCAATCCTAATCAGAAAAGAAATGATTCATCAAAGAATCGATGGAGGAGATCTAAGAATCCTAATTCTTCTATTATTTG
>LFYR01001287.1:28260-60207 GCA_001185155.1 Zostera marina
ATCCATCATCTCATATAATTTCTGAACTATTTAAAATACATAAGATTAAAACAAGTAAATGCAAAGAAAAATGTGTTGTGTGTCCAATGAATAAAATGAAAAAATTGCCTTTTAAATCTAGAACAAAGTATAGAAACAGGCCATTAGGAGTAATTCACATGGATGTATGGGGTCCTGCCCCCATTCCCTCAATTCATGATTGTAAGTATTATTTACTTATAGTTGATGAATATTCAAGATTTTCATGGTTTTATCCTTTAAAAACTAAGGATGAAGTTTTGAGAAATTTATAGAATTCCAAAAGCTGATTGAAAACTCGTTAGAGTTTAAAATTATAACAATACAATCAGACTGTGGTGGTGAATTTTTGAATGCTAAATTTAGTAATTTGTGTAAGAAACATGGAATTAAACACAGAATGTCTACTCCATTCACTCCTGAACAAAATGGTTTGGTAGAAAAGAAACATGGACATCTTGTGTCAATGGCAAGGTGTTTCTTCTTTCACTCTGAAATACCAAAAAACTACTGGGTAGAAGCTTGCAGTGCAGCTGTGTATACTCTAAATAAATTACCTTCCAAGAAATTAGGTTATAATTCACCTTATTCCTTGTTATATGATAGAGAACCAGATATTAAATATCTTAGAGTGTTTGGCTCACTATGTTTTCCTCTCATACCTAAACATTTAAGAAACAAGTTTCAACCAACTTCTTCTTATTGTTGTTTCTTAGGTTATTCATAAACAATCTCATAAAGCGTATAAATGCCTTAGACTTAAGGATTCTAAGATAATAATATCCAGGAATGTCCAGTTTCATGAAGATACTTTTCCATACAAAGACTACAAGATCAAATCAGATATAAATGATATGGTTAAGAAAACAAGTCTAAATAACATTAGACTTCCACTTCCCATGAAAATAAATAATAATGCGCAAACTCTGAATTCTAGAACAATAAGTGACATTCAAGGAACTTCAAGAAAAAATCAAGGCTCGGAAGATATAAGTGATAACACTAGGATTCCCACTACAACACCAATAATTGTAACTGAAAATGAAGGAAAAAGTCATCATTCGGAAATTCAGGAAACAGAAGAATCTGCCACTAGAATACCTCAACCTGTAGCTACAGCAATACCTCAACCACTTGTTACAGCAATACCTCAAAACTTAGTAAATGAATTTAACACACACACTCATCTAAGAAGAGGAGGTAGAACTTCAAAATTTCCAATAAAATACAATATTTTTGAAGTTAACCTACCAAAGGCTTTGGTAGTAGAGGTAGTTAAAAATTTAAAAGATACACCTAAGAACTATAAACAAGCCATGGCAACACCGCATTGGCTTCAAGCAATGAAAGAAGAATATAAAGCTTTAATTCATAACAAGACTTGGAATTTAGTTCCTGCTAAATAAAACATGAATGTAATTGGAACCAAATGGATTTTCAAGGTTAAGAGAAAATCAGATGGGACAGTTGAAAGATATAAGGCCAGATTAGTGGCACAAGGGTTTAAACAACAAGAAAATATTGACTATGGATTAATATATAGTCCAGTAGTTAAATCATCAACTATTAGGATTGTCCTGTCTGTAGCAGTAAATAGAAATTATAGGCTTAGGCAAATTGATGTCAAGAATGCTTTCTTACATGGAGAACTAAAAGAAAAAGTTTTTATCGCTCAACCTCCAGGATTTGTAGAACCTGAACATTCAAGTTTAGTATGCCATCTAAATAAAGCCATATATGGACTTAAACAAGCTCCTAAGGCTTGTTATTCCAGACTTAGTAGTTTCTTAGTTTTAAATGAATTTACAAACAGTCAAGCAGATACCTCATTGTTTGTATAACATACTCATTTGGGTTATAATATATGTGGATGACTTAATCATTACTGAAAATAACAGTAATAAAGTTGAAAAATTCATCAAACATTTATGTCAAGAATTCAGATGCAGAGATCTTGGTCTGCTAAATTTTTTTCTAGGAATGGAAGTGATTCATAATTTTGATGGATCTCTCGAACTAAATCAATCAAGATATGCAATTAACATTTTAGGTAAAAATAATATGCTGAACTGCAAACCGTGTAAATACCCTGTTCTTCCAAACTCAAAATTGTCTAAGGATGAAGGGACATCCTTACAGGATGTCACTAGTTTTAGAGCACTTGTAGGCTCTTTACAATATTTGTCACTCACTAGGCCAGATCTCACATACTCTATTAATCAGGTTTTCCAATTTGTTAATTAACCAAAAACCTCACACTTGATTACGGCAAAGAGAATTCTGAGATATATAAAAGGCACACTCAGTCATGGGCTTCATTTTTCAAAAAATATGAATGATCATCACAGGATGGTAGGATTATGTGATGCTGACTTTGCAGGCGACCCAGATACAAGGAAATCTACATCTGGATACTGTCTCTTCATTGGTGGAAATCTTGTTAACTGGTCATCAAAGAAACAAAATACAGTTTCTAGATCCAGTGCAGAATCGGAATATAGAGCCGTAGCATCTTTGGTAGCTGAAATGAGATGGTCACACTTTATTTGTAGGGATTTAGGACATATGCTTAAATATATCCCACTCATAAACAGTGATAATAGCTCATCTATCTTTATGGCTAAAAATCATGTTATAAAGAAAGGTTCTAAACACATTGAAACCGACTTCCTTTTTGTCAGAGAACTTGTCATTAAAGGTTTGTTGGAAATTATACACGTAAGCTCCTCCCAACAACAGGCTGATATCTTCACTAAAGTTGTATCATATGACATTTTCTTAAATCTTTGTAGAAGATTAGGAATGAAATTTAATCTATGATATATCTAGATGTGCTTGACATAAATAAAGTTCAATCATATATGAAATTAAGAATATAAAACCATAGTATAATTTTTTTCCCCTTTCTCTCCATTGGTTTAATTTTTTTTTTTTTTTTTACTCTCTTCTATCTGTAACTTGAACATTAATACATTCGTTAAACATTGATACTGTGATATAAATTAATTATTGGTTGCAGATGATTAGAAGAATGGGATAAGAATAAAGCTACTAATGCTAAGCTAGCGACATATGAATAAGGGATTAATGGCCTCAGGAATTCATAGTGGACAGATAAGCAAGGAACGATTTTCCCAGAATTAAATATATATATAAGATGCAAAAGATTTGGAAGCACGCTGGGTTTTTAATCCATCCATGGCTATACTACACTAGAATTCAAGATACTATTGGAGGCCAGAGTTAAAATAAACAAAGATTATAAATATTAGGAAGGGATGTTAGCAAGATTAATTACACTCTTCATCTTTGTTAACCATAGTTAGATATTCTCTCTAGTTAATTAGTATTAGTGCTTAATTAGTTGTTAAGTCATGATATAAATACTAGATAGATATTGTTGTGGATTATTGATTTGAATTCATTCTATGAAATACATTTCTTGTTCTTTGCTTGCTTGATCGTTGATCTGAATATCCAAGAGTTGAAGTATTCAACAACCTCTTCCCTATTCCATTTCTTTTCAATCTTCTTCTTTGCAGGATACCAATATAAGTGGTAACATTTTTTCTCTGTGTGGCCATAGAAGTGACAGTGGTCACACCTGTTTACAGTGTCTAATTTTTTTCCTTTCCTACTGTATTTCCACTTTTCTGAGTCTAAAGGCCATTCTGGTCTAATTGATCCTCCTCTAGCTGCCATTGCATTTTCATTGGTATCTAGGACCATTGGTTGAATCCTAGACATGACATTCTTTGTTTGTTTTTCTTCAGTGACCACAGTTGAATATGCTTGATTGAGGTTAGGAAAGGGTTTAGTTGATAAGGTTTGGCTTCTAACAGTTCTGAAATTATCATTTAGATCAAGTAAGAATTGTATAACCTTGTCTTTCTCAACCTCAGTTAACCATTCTTTCATACCTCCACAGGTACAGGTGGGTTTCTTGATTATATCATCAAGACTATCCCATATTACCTTCAGTTTATTAAAATAAATTCCTACTGGATCACAGTTTTGACATAAATTGTTTAATTGATACCTGAGTTGGTATCTCATCTGCCCATCACCTTGATTAAATCTTTGCTCTAGATCTTTCCATGCATCAAAAGCACTGTCAGCATATTCTAGGGCAGAAGCTATGTGACTTTCTACTGAATTTATTACCCATGACTGGACTATGCCATTCACCATCCTCCAAGCCTGGAATTCGTGAGAAGCTAGTCTTGTCTGCAGGTTTCATAATTGAGCCATTAACAAATCCTTCCTTTCTCCTAGTATACAGGTATCTTAGTATTGCCTTGGACCAGGTTGTGTAATTCTCATCTCCTTTGAGTTTATTGGCGAAGATGATTTCTTTTGGATTGTCAGATGAGTGAAGGTAGTATGGGCTGAATCTGTCGGTCATTGCTTCTTTTAAATTGAAGCAATCCATTCTTGAATTTTTCTTGACAGAGTTTCTCTTTTCTAGGACATTCTGTTCACGATTATCATTGCTGGAGTTTTCATCTCTTACCTTATGAGGACTTGCATCAGCAACCTATTCAGACGCCATTTTTCAAGAATCTTTGAAGAAACATGTGTCACTGGAGTGACTGATTGGGGCGGAAACTTTGATCAATACCTAGCGATTGATACCATAAAAGAACTTGTCTCATGTAGATGAGATGTGCAGCGTAGATGCTGCCAGAATCAGAAATCCCTAATCAATCAGATTAGGGATGTGCAACAGGGAGTGAGAGCGCGGGGAGAGTAGTTAGTTGAGAACTAGAAAATTGGGTAAGTGTGAAACTTGTATTAAATACCTTAAGAATATCATTTACATCTAACTCTTTATATAGAGTTGATTATGGGCTCAGTTCAGTATTGGCCCATTAATATCTAACTGAAATAATAACTGAAATAATACTAAGTATATAGTCTAACTAATTGAGTATTTAATAAACCTAATTAGATAGAATTAAGCTGATTTTTAATCTTCACATCATCATCTTCCTCTGTCCTCACAGGTTATGATCTTAATCACAATAGCTGGCAGAGGATGAAGGGAACCCCACGTGGCAGATTGTAGTCTTTCAAAGCTTCAGCAATTTTGTCGGCGACAATCATGTCATCCGCCATCATACCCAACGATACGCTCAGATACGCACGGTTCGGATCTATCCAATCCTCCCAACTTCCGAGGTCACGAAAATATATTCTTTCTTCCACACCCCATGGTTGGAAGGCAGGTCGTGAACAAGGTTGCAATTAAAGTGTCGTCGCGTTAATCCAACCCGATCCAGATTAGCCTTCCATGCACAACTTGTAATACCACAAAAACAAGTTGGCAGGGGCAGTGATGTTAAGACTCCAACAGATGTTGGAGAATCCTCGGAGGCATATAAAAAATCCCGCTGGAAGTTGTGACAGCGAGACTCCAGTGGCAAGCACGATCTCACTCATTAATGTAGGAATGGGGAGCTCGGTAAAGTGCTTGAAGTACGTCTTCGGCAAAGCCTTGAATCCCAGTGGCGGGAGATTCGCAGGCTGATATTGCGACATCCAGAATCGTAGATGCTCAGATATTCTCATCCCTCTTAAAAGATCTCGAGCTTCGCTCGTATTGATGACAGATGGAGGATGTAATGTTCCATGGTGCGTAAGCGTCGCACTAGTCATTACTTGCTCGAATTCACCTTGGCCTGAGGTGCCAACGGGAGCAAGCGAATGGCACCATTGACAAGTTCTTCGCAGTGAGCAAACCCGGTCGGGTTTGTTTTTCCGACATAGTGTGGAAAATTGACATACTTGTCACGATTCTTGTCCAACTCAGTTGATGACGGAGGAGTTCTCTCTCTATCAAATATAACGCGAGAGCGACCCGTACTAGAAGAGGTTCGAAATTCACTACGGTCCACAACCAGTTCTTCGTCAAAATCGAGGTTATGAGGATTGTGGACCATCTCCTCCTCACCAGGAACATGAAGTTTGCCTTTTCCATGACTTCTTCTTTTCTTTTTCTTCCTCTTTGAAACATCATCCTCCAATGGCCGCTTGTTAGGGTTCATCCCAGAGAGGATAACACCTTCAGAGTTCACAATAAGCGGGTCAGGATGCGATTCAGCAATTGGAATCGAGTTATCAATATTTTCAATGGGAGTTGGCGACTCCACCCTCGGAATCATCGATTTAATCAGTTGAGTCGACAACTCATAGCGTATACTCGACGCTTCCGGGTCGGCATTAAGTCTCCCCCTCCTCTTCTTGAAAACGGCTTTCTTCTTGAGCACTTTCGGACTCGGCGACTTCGTAGAGGGAATCGTCGATCTAAAAGTGGGCCCAGAAATATCGCCCTGTTCAAGTTCGACCCCGGCCGCAGCTCCAAGAGCCTCACCTGGAATCGTCTACTCTGTAGGAGGAATCGTCGACTCGGGCAAAGGCTCGAGCAACTCATGCATCTGGGCACTCATGTTAGGGTTATAAGCTAGCTCAACCACTGGAGTTATCGATTCCGCCTGACGGAGACGGGAAAAACCCTTTGCGGTCGAGGAAGGAAGCGATGACTCAACGGTGTTGAGAGTCCCGATCAAATTATCACCACCAGCCATCTCGGCGAGTGGTTGAAGTGATGCAGAAGGATTTGCCATCGATTGATCACAGAATCGGCGATTGGGAAATCTAGAGTTTTAGGTGATTCAAGGGGATTTGGGGAAAGTGGAGTGAGAAGTGAGAAAAACTCACCACTATTTATAACCCATGGGAAAATTGCAAAAAACCCCCAGAAAATCCAAAAATTACAATGGAGGAGATCGAAAATTGATCTCCAAATCCCTGAAATCACGTCGGAATCGACGATTCCATGGAGGAGTCGCCGATTCCGGACAGTAATTTGCAAAAGTTGGAAGAAAAGTTTCCATATATGGAAAATTTGTAAATATTCTCCAAAAATCCCGAGGATATTCTAAAAGATCCGACGGTTAACGTCAGGAGTCTTCAATTCCCAGAAGGAGTCGCCGACTCAAGATGGTTAAATTTCAAAATTCCCCACACAGTTACCCAAAATTCCAGTGTGCCCGATTGGGACACCCAATCGCTGACTCAGGGTAAACATCAGCAAAACTGCCTCACGGCCATGTTTTCGGGAGGGAGTATCACAAACTCTCTCCAACACTTCTGTCGCTTCGGCCAGGAGTCGTTACATTTCGGAGGGGGAGTAAATGTGCACTAAAGAAAAGAAAAAGAAGGACGGTGAGAGCGAATCGGGGGGCACTACACAACATCCCATCCAGGTAATTTTATACCAAGGAGGAAGAGGAGGAAGTTATCTCCTAACAACGCCCCCGCAGAGGCCTGGGAACGGGCGAGAAATCGCCTGCAGAGACCAGGAAACGGGCGAGAGATCGCCCGCAGAGGCCTAGGAACGGGCGAGGGATCGCCCGAAGACGGTCCCTTCATCCGACCCGACTTCGGAGGCCCCGACAAGAAGTGCCGCAAATCGTTAGCCGGAAGGGACGGAGACCCACGAGAGCGACGGTGACTGCGCGACTGGATCCCCCGACCTGAGCAACGGCAGGCGTACTGTGCAGGTAGAAGCAGAAGCTCGAGGTCACAGCACCAGAAGCAGCGGCAACAGGCACGCCGGAAGAGGAAGAAGCGTCGGACCAGCGGAGCTGGGCAAGGTTGCGATGGATGTCTATCAAGACAGAATTGAGCCGATGACTCTCTGACACGGCAACGCTGTGAAAGTCACCGACGGGAAGTATCAGACACTCTGTCGTCGCGGCATGTTGAAGCTTCACCTTACGGCCAAACTCTTTCAGAAGGTCTTGGGCTCTCATTGAAAGAGAACTGCAGAATGAGTAGAGCAACCCACATAGACAGCTACTTATAAAAAAAAGGGGGAAGGGGCCACGATCAACAAAGCGTCATAAATAAGGTAGTTGAGCAGTCCAAGAAAAAAGCGGACCGGGAGGGCCCTACTCCCCGAGCCAAGGGAAGTGTTGTTAATACCAAGGCCCATCCAAACGGACCATGGGCCGAACAGACCACAAGGCCCAGGAGGCCCATGGAGGTTTCCTATACATACCTCCCCTGTTCCAACAAGGAAGGAGGTTGACAGTTATTGAGAGGAATATTAGAGAGTTGTGTGTGTGAGCCCCTAGCGCGAGCCCACACACCATCATTAATGATGACGATAAAAAGGAGAGATGAAGAAGGAGAAGAAGGTTTATAATTTACCTCACGATTTTATCGATGTATGTAATTTATTTCATATGATAGAAATGTAAAAGATTAAAAATGTAATATTCCTGGAATAGATTGAAATAAAAAAAACAATAATGACTTCATTTGATTGACTGAAGAATGCAATGATGTTTGATTTCTTACCAAATATCCAACCAGAACATCAAAGAAAGTTAAGTAGACAATTAGATACAATTTTTGAAGTTGAATTTATTATTCAGGCAGTGATTGACACATCTCGGCGGTGTTTGTGGCCATTTGCATCATTTCATCATTCTCAGACTCGAAGGCATGTTCTCCATTAATCATAACTTTCTTTTCAAATTTAACAGAGAGCGAAATTCTTTTGCAAAATTTGATCTTTGCGATAACATGATTGAGAATTTCTACCAACATTCTACGTTTGAAATCCTTCATCTTCTTGATTACTTGGAGCTTCCAGATGATTGCATCGTATGCTCTTTCGTACATGACTGCTTTTGATGATTTAAAAATAATAGAAATCTTTTGTGACTTTTTAACAAGTTCTGCATGATCGAGAAGACATCCAATTGAAATGTAAACAACCTTATTCATATCAGTGGCATTCGCAGTCATCTTAGATGATTTGTAGGTGTTGTAACAAGTATTTTTATAACTAACTTTTTTGCAACTGTTAAAGACTAGTTCATTGTTAATTTCCTTTTCAACTTTAGTTTCAACTGAAAAAGATTTTTTTGCATAAAAGGAACTGGCAAAAGTCATCTGCGTTGTGACAACCATGAGGGAGATCAGAAGGAAAACATTAATGATTGAAATTGTTTTGAAATAAACATCCATCTTTGTAAATTGTATTCTCGTTTGGTTGATTTTTTGTTTGCAGATGTAACAAAGGTATGTTCTTATAAAGAGTTTAGTAAAATTACAACCAAACACTTTTTATCCAGCTTTAGATATGTTCTTACTATTTTCGCAGTATATTTAAAAAAATATCAACACTCAATTAGGGGTGTCTAAATTTCCACTGCTATCTATTGCAACCTAGATCATGTACTCATCCATAACTAGGAATGGGCATGGATCGAATTTGGCTCGGATTTGCCCTGAACCGAACCCGAGTCTTGAAATCTAATTCGGGTTCAGGTCAAAACCTGAGAACATCTTAAATTAAAAAATCCGAACCCGATTTGGATGTCGTGTTCGGTCGTGTTTAGATTCGGATTTTCTAATTTTTTAAAATTTTTTGCATAAAAAACCTTGTTATTTAAATAATTTTTAAAAACTTAAATAAGATATAATTAATATCAAATAATTTTTAAATAATTATTTTTATGGAAGAAGCGTGGGTTGACTCAAATGTGAAGATGGATCCGGCGAGAAGAGGGAAGATAAAAATGGAAGAGAAGAGAGAAATGATAATAGTATTAGGGTTTAGATTTAAACAGATTAGGGAAAATTTATTAAATGGTTTATATTAAATTTTTATAAAATGTTTTATATAAAATTAAATTTTATTTATATTAATTATATATATTTTAAAGTTTTTTTTTATAAATTTCTTCTGCTTTCGGGTGAGTCAGGTTTCGTTCGGGTCTTACGCGAACACGACCCCTATCCAGAAACCTTATGAAAGACTACTAGCTAGGAAACGATTCTAGTGATATCATTTATCCAACCATTAATTTTTCGTCCCACCGTTTAGACCTTTATAAGATTTTTTATCTTTTACGAACTACATCTCGAGAAAACAGATGATCGATATCAAATATTTCATGAATATCTCATTTTTGATATCTGGTCTGAAGCTAGTCCTATTTTTTTAGTTGCCATTTTTTCATACTTTTAATCTATGTGTTTCGGGATTTTCTTCTTGGCAACTACAGAGTGAAGTTTAAAAGCATTCTCACCACCGAAGTAAACAAGAAGTGAAATGATTCCAAGTGTTAACTACTACAAAAAAAGACGAAGAAGAACACACTACCATAACCGGAAAACGGAAAGTTAGATATTTTTTTGGTTTTAACACAAAAAAGGAAAACCAACTAAATGATTTCACATAATCAGTAAGTGATTTCACACAATCAGTAAGTGATTTCACACAATTTTGTGAAATCGTGCATGATTGTCAGAGGTGGAGAAGCGTGATATGGGAATCGGCGAGGCGAGTCTAAGAAATCGGTTGGTGAAAATTGGACGAATCAGGTGAAATAGGGTGAGTCGGGTGAAATGGCCTTTGGGATGGGGTGAATAATGTTAGGGTTTGGGTAAATTGGGAAAACATTATCATTTTTCCCCCAACACTAACACTATTCAACCCTAACACTATAGATGTACATCCGAGTTTATAAATAAATTCAACCATTTCTTCTTGAAAGAGCAAGCGGTAAATTGTTGAAGGTAGGTGACTTAAGCGGTAATGGTTGAAGGACCCGGGCTACTAACTGATCGGGTTTGGACTCGAACCTCCGAGTCCAAAACATTTAATGAGGTTTAAATTAGACCCAGACCCATTTAATCACAAATATCGTTGGAAAAATATATTAAATTTTATTTCAAATGATTTTTGTTTTGTTTTTCTTAAAATCGAGTTGATTTTTTAATTAGAGTTAATTGATAATTATTAATAAGGTTATAATTAAACTTGTATATCGGTCGGATTTGGCTTAGATGCCCAGGTACCGGAATTCGGATAATATCCGGATAATCTGAATCCGACCAAGTAAAATCCAGATAGGAATATCTGAAAGAAGGATAGGAAACGAGCATAATTTTTTTTTAAATAACAAAAACAAGATATTACTATATTTACATCAATCATTACTTGAGTAATCACTGTCATCTTCCAAGTGCTTTTTCATAACTTTTTCGATAAAACGCTTTTGGATTCCAGTGACAGAGGCACTGCCTTCACTCCGACCATCATTTAGCACCGGGTATGATTGGCAAAGAACCAATGCCACGAGTACTTTTTAAAATCCCAAACACACTAGAAACCCCAAAGATAAGAGAGGGAGGGAGGGAAAAATACCTTTCTTGACCGACGGTGTCCCAAATCTGTGCACAATCGGAGGTCGAAGGTCAGAAGTCGGAGTTCGGTGGCACCAGAGGGGAGGGAGACCAAATAAGAACCCTAAAAAGAAAAAAGTAATAAGAATCCTAAAATATTAAAGATTTAAACTTTAAAGTTTAAAGTATAAAACAATATTTAGTTTTTATAAAGATTTGGATATAACTTAAAATATTATTTTATGATTGTGTGTGGGCTCGTGCTAGGGGGATCGATATATCACACACACAACTCTCTAGCATTACTCTAACTAATAATCGATCAATCTCCATGTTGAGCCAGGAGAGGTATTTATAGGACATCTCCCTGGGCCTTCTGGGCCCAATTGTCTGTTCGACCCATGGTCCGTCTGGACGGGCATTGGTACCAACATTTTATTAATTATTATACATTATAATATATCCGTAGAATTTCTTAAACGAATTCGGATTTTTCAGATATTCGAATCCGTATCCAGAATTCGAAAATCCGAATTCGAATAATCATATTTGAATTCGAATGTAGATACGAATCGTCGAATACCATTTACAAGCCTAGTTATAATAGTATTTTCAACTCTAATTTTTATTTTAATTCTTTCATTATTAAATTGATTGTTAAATTTTCTTTTTCAAATTTGAAATCTCAAATCAAATAAATAGTAACATTTAAATTGAGTTGGTTTTAGGTGCACCAAACCTTCCATGCACCAAAATGCACCGAAACATTTTCGACCGTTAGATCTTAATCCATTGACTGACAATGTATTATTCATCAACAACTACTAAACTCTGTACAACTAGTGTACGTTGTATGTTTCATTATCCTCGAGTTTTACTCGTTACCGTGTATTACGAGTTGCAGAGGCGTATCCAGGGGCAAGGGAGGGCAAGTGCCCCTCCTAAAATTTGAAAAAAAACAAGGACCTAAATGTAATAAAAGTTTTTATAGGGGGGTAAATACAATTTTTACAATATATTAATATTTTTCAAGTGTTAGTATATAAATTTTACATTATTTAATATATTCAATTCCCCTCTCCCCCCTTCTCACCCCCACGACCCATTTACAGTTTTCATAAATCTTCTCCCCGTCGTCCCCGACCATCCTTAATCTTCTCCGGGAATCTCTTCTTCACGGTTGTTGCTTCCTTGCTGGAAATCTTTTCTCCGGGAACCCTATCTGGAAATCTCTTCAGACTTCTCTGGTATTTATTTGTTCAGCTTATTTCTACATATTATTTGGGTGAAAAGAAAATCATAAGAAATGTTTAATCATGTTTAATGTTTATACAAAAATCAAATGATCTCTCTCTTGCTATCTTTCACATGATCGCTCTCTTTTATATACGTAGTTGAAGCATGGTTTTCCATCACGTAGTTGTCCAGGTGTGCCTTCTTTGAGAGAAGAAAATGGGCACGCACCCATGGTCAAGCCATTTATACCTGTTGAGATGTAATTAGGTATTTGGGTTGCTTGACTATATAGTGCAATTCAATTATGTACCAACAATAATAATGTTCATGAACATATTATATTAATAACCTTATTCCATGTGCAATACTATTCCACCCAAACCAATTTATTTTATCGCTTTGATTTTTTTGGAGGAATTAAATATTTTATTTGTACTGGAATTAGTAAACTTTAAACTTTACAATTGTTTGGATTTTACTGGAATTGGGTTTTACAAATATTTAATGATATGTGTTCTCATCTTAGGACATCGAAGTAATGTTTAATGTAGTTGGAATTTTTGTTGTTAATTGAATGAATGTGTTTATTTTTAATTTGAATATTAATTAATGTATTAAATATTAATTATTGCATGAAATCAATGTATTGAATTTTTATAAGTTTTTATAATCGATTTTATGTATAGATCATGCCAAAATTTTATTTTTTAATTAGTACAAAAAACTCCTGTCGGGAATCCTTGATACGCCACTGACAAGTTGTATGACGCATTTTGGCGCACCTGAAGTACACCATATTTAAATTATGTTATATGAGGATTGCATTGCAACTCGAGCCTACCGAACCGAATAGTTTAAATAAATGAGCCTACTCCTGGGTTTGGGTTCGTTTCGTTTAATAACCGAACCCGAATCGAATAGTTCGTCGTAAATTTTTTTTACATCATCCTAAAAATAAACATGTCCATCTGACCATTTTTTAAAAATAAACAATAAAAAAAACATTGTTTATAGTTTATTTTCTTTTGTTGAATCAATCTTTAGTCATTTTTTTTATTGTTGATTAAAAACCAGATTAATATACTATATTAATGAAAAATTGCAAAAATATATAAGTTATTAAATATATAATATAAATTTATGATAAAAAATTATATAATACAAGTTATATAATATAAATAGTGTTGCAACTCGAGGCTACCGAACCGATCGTTTAAATAAACGAGCCTACTCTTGGGTTTGGGTTCGGTTCGTTTAATAACCGAACCGAATAGTTCGTCGAATACTGAACTTTTTTTACACCATCCGAAAAATAAACATGTTAATCTGACCATCTTTAAAAAATAAACAATAAAAAAAATATTGTTTATAGTAAATTTTTTTTTTGTTGAGTCAATCTTTGTCATCTTTTCTTCTTGTTGATGAATGAAAAATTGCAAAACTATACATACGATTTGGGTTCGGTTCGTTTAATTAAACAAATCTATTTCAAGGTTCGGGTTTGATTCGTTTAATAACCGAACCGAACCTGAAACGAACCGAATAATTCGTCAAATACCGAACTTTTGTTACAACGCTAAATGAGGATATATCAAATCAAAACAAATCGATGATTGATTCGTAATTAATTTAATTTCCAATAACTTTTATTTTTAAAATTTATTAATTTGATTACTGAGGTGTATGCTAGATATCATCGTGACAGAAAATAACTTAAATTCAAATATTCAGCTTTTAAAAAATTTAAATATCCTAAAAATGGACGGTGGCCCAAAATCCTTAAAATGATCGGGAGGTGACTTCAAACATTTTCGAATTTTTCGAATCACGTCGAATCCGACCCGAACCCGAAGATGTCGCGTACGGGTGATAAAAATGAAATATTTTGTAAATTGTTCGAAGTACTAAAAATAATTAGAACATAAATTTAATATACAATTCATTTAAACTAATTTATTTTCTAATTTAATTATAATAATTATAAATTAATTGAAATAAATACGTTAATTAGTTTTAAATAAGTAAAAATAATTCTTAAAATTAATATTTGAAATAAATTAGTTTTCATATATAGACAACGGTAACGGTTAATAATATTACTAATTAGACAATAATTAGTAATATTACTAATATTACTATGCATTTAACAATAATTGCAAATTAAGAAAATTAATTAATTATCTACGTTGAAAAATATATAACGCAAATAAATAAATAAATCAATGTTAAATGCACCGTTTATTTCGTCTTTAATTCAATCAATATCAAAGAGGAAAAAAATAACTGTAAAATCATAATGAAATAACTAACTTTCCAAATAAAAATTCAATTCCCCCCTTATTTCATCCGAGTCTCATTATAAAAGGAAGAAAGGAGAATTGAGAAATAAATTAAGAAAAAAAGAAAGAAGAATGGTAAAGATGAGTATGTACTTCCTCCTTCTTGTCGTAGTAGTCTTCTTCAACCCTGCAACTACTTCCGCCAATGGAGGAATAGACTCAATATGTAAAAAGACGTCATCG
This sequence comes from Zostera marina, assembly GCA_001185155.1. Classification (NCBI taxonomy): domain Eukaryota; kingdom Viridiplantae; phylum Streptophyta; class Magnoliopsida; order Alismatales; family Zosteraceae; genus Zostera; species Zostera marina. Next base: position 43,245 of record LFYR01001287.1, read on the forward strand.
CCGTCTCTATGTCTTACAGCCTTGAAACAAAAATTACCCATCAAAAACCCCTCGCCCCCGACTATCCTCCTGCTCCTCATTCAATCAGCGAAGAAATACACATCAACGACTGAGGCCAGTTTCCGTTCGCTCTCTCAAAATCCAAAGATAGCCAAGCATGATGTGAAAGCATTGAAAAATTGTGTGGAAAGGTACCACAACTCCCAAGACAACTACCATGATGCAGTACATGCTGTTGAGGAGAAGGATTGGGGGACAGTTAATATTCAGCTTTCAGCTGTAATTGATTGGTACTTCGAATGTGGTACAGGCCAGGACGACCCAAATCTCGACCCAAACGTCGGACATGGACCATGGACTGCACCTAATGACAAACTGAAGAAGCTCGTCGACGTTTGTTTTGATGTGCTCAAACAATGTCTTTGAAGATAAATTAAGTATCGAAATGTAGAATTTGTTGCTTGGGAAATATATGTTTGCTTATGTTTAAATTAATAAAAAGAGGAAGATATTTGGATTTTGGATATGAATATATGATGATAATGTCTAGTTCAATGTCTTTTCTGGTGAGAAAAGATTGAACCTTCTTTGGTACTGCACTGAATTTATTTTCAGAATGTAAATAAAAGGATATTTTAAATCAATGAACTAGAATTATAGATAAAGCAAATGAAGATATATATATCAAGAAATTCAGATCACCCCCAATACCTGGGCAGATGACACTTGAAACCAGCCACGAATCTGCCCAAGAATTCAGGAAATTACAACAAACTATGCAAAACATCGCTTAATGATTCAACTACATTAATCGGTTTAAATCTCATAGATAACTCACTGGATAGAAACAAACAATATCTTCTTTCAATCGCATGCAGAAAGACCCATTTCGACCAGACCTCTTAGCTTGCCCGATCCATTTCCAATAACTTTCAAACTTTAAGGCTAGAGACATGCGGCGGGACATCTGACTAAAACAATCACCTAAACAAGCTAGTTTCTCTTACAAATGGAAACTCAAACTACAAGGGAAGACTTCCTATGTTATACCTTCGCTGAGACGGTCAAGGGACACTCCTACAGATGGTTCACCGACTTACGCTTACCCCCCCCCCAGATTTATCAGAAGTTTCACAGATATCTCGTTGAAATTCGTCACTCAACACATCAGAATTTTACGAATCAGACAACATAATGACAGTATGAGTGAATATACAAAAAGGTTAGCAGAAGCTATGACTTAAGTATCTAACCTTAACATAGATCAAGTCTACTACTTGTAGTCAACCATAACGGTGTGAGATTGTGTCCCGCAGACGACGTCAACTGCCCAAACTTCGTCAGCACTTCAACAAGCTCTGATTGATCGGATCTCCGATCTAATAGACCTAGATCCAAGTCAACTACTCCAATTTCTGTTTGTTTGTGATTTTCTCTTGTGGGTCGAGAATCGGAAGCTCTTCGACACATGAAGCCCTACTCCTTGCTCTAGATGGAAAGATTTTGACCCCCCCATAATGGGGCTCCAATCCTATTTAAAGGATTTTCGAGGGTATGGTGGTAATTATCATGTGCAGTCGACTAGATCTCAAGTCGTATCGACCTAGATCCCAGTCTACTAGACATCCTAGCTAGCCAGCTGGGATCCTTTGTGCATCATAGAGAATTGAAGTCTATTTCATGACATGGACCCTTAACGACTAGTCAACTAAACCTAGTAGATTGGCTCAAGAGCCCAATTCACCTTAGTGCTATCATCCCTTCATCGTACGAGCTCCTGGGGTTTAGACGACACAACCGTAAACTTATTATTCTGGTTGATGAGTATGTACGATTATCAATATCATCAGGGATGTACAACCTACATGAGGCCGGGAGAAGGTCCCTAGCATTTAAGATATTTTTTCAATGATACTATTAACCAACATTATAAAATATCACAAGATTCGGCAATAAAAATTATTATGCGAAATATTATCTGTCACTTTGGAATATCTAGGCACATTATCACAGACAATGAAACGTAATTCACTAGTAGAAGCATAGCGAGAATATAAGAAATGTACAACATTAACTTACACTTTGCATCGTTGTATCGTCCTCAAGGTAATCGACAATTCAAAGGTAACCCTGAGACATCTCAATTCGTCGACTGAAAACGACCTCATCATAATTCAAAAAGGTTAAAAGACTTGAATTATGCAATTTAGAAATCTGAGCACAATCTCTCTTAGGCTTTGACATTAGAATTTATATATAAATCCACCATTGATCTTTAAATGTAAATTTGAAAGGGATTTCCGTCAATTTTAAAAAAGGACGCGACTTCTAAAATGGCCTCTCAGCTTATGGTCTCTCTTTCATATACAATGATTTAGACAACACTCCATCTTCGATAAGTTCTTAGATTGTTTATTGATTTTCTTTTCTTGATCGTTAAATCTTGACGACATACACTATAGAACTCCAATAAAATGATTGACATTAAATTTCATTGAGATAGATCACTCATGATCGACAAAAAAAATTGTTAAAAAAAAAGAAATAGTACTACAAGAAATAACATTCGGAAAAAAAATCACTTCATAACACCAGTGATTTAATTCCATTTCCAGTCTCTCATAGCAGCTTCGATGTCCATAAGTTCTGCAACCTTGCATTGGGGACAACATTTGCTATCTTTTGTAACCATAATATACAACATGCAATGCAGACAACCTCTTAGAATCAAGACGGGATAGGTCCTACGCTTGTAGACAATAAAATCGCTCTCTGTCTTGAGAATCGATGATCTTTCTTCGACCTTCCCCAATCGTGAAGATGATGGTGAACTCATTTCCAATCTATAAACTGTAATCTATCAAGCGCATTACATATAATAATCAAGTTTACTTTTTTAGATACAAAATAAATGATATATATACATGATCCAACCCTTAAATTAGCAGAATATTTATTTCGTATCTTCTCTTGAAATAGAAGAGTTTAATATTTAGATTTGACACCTATGCATTTTCTGAATTTTGAAATGGTATTTTCGTTTTTAAAAAATTTGAAAATTTGAAATTTCAACAGTCATAAATTAGGGGTAAGAAAGAATTGATGCTAATTTTTTTGCTCAGGTAATTTTTGATAATGTTACTTAGATTAAAAATGAAATAGTTCATGAAAAATTTATGCACGATGGCCAACGTGACTTCAACTGAAAGAGGGGGTGAGTGATCAAGTGTGAAGACGTGAACGCAAATTGGGAGCAGGGTATCAGCGTGACACAGACGGGTGCGTATTGAGGAGGTGAAGATGGAATCATGAGTTAGGGTTACAAGAAAGTGAATCTTCTATGAACTTAGTAGCATATTAATAGGTCTGTAAGATAAAATAGAAGAGTGATAGCTCGATAGATAGATATAAAGCACGGCTTGTTTCTCAAGGGTTTAAACAGATAGAAGGAGTTGAGTTCAATTTAGTATACAGTCCAGTTGTGAAACCACCCATAATTCGTATGGTGTTTTCTTTGGATGTCTCTAAGGGCTATATATTACGTCAATTACATGTCAAAAATTAGTGTATATGAAATTAACCTTCGGGATATATTAATAAACAATATCCTAATCGATCACATCTGTAAATTGAATAATGCAATCTATGGGTTGAAACAAGCTCTTAGGTCTTAGTAAATTCAAGAATAGTTGTTTTGATTCTTCATTTTTTTTTAATAAATTTAGATATAATATGTGGATGATTTGATTAATTATAACTGTAGAATCAAAATTGTAGACATAGGATTATATTTTAATAATGTCAATTTAAACCCTAATTACACTATTAATCAATAGGGGTTAAATAAGTCAATCGATATTAAATCTAACTCCAGTTAATTAATTAATCATTTGAGTTAAGGGTTTAAGTCAAAGTTAAAAGTCAAATTGGAATAATTGCATTTTTACCTTGAATATTATTATTTGGAATAATTGATTTTTACCTTGAAAATTATTATTATTATTATCTTTTGACACTTTATTCAAGGTATAATATTCCAAGGGGAGAAAACACTATTTAAGTTTGAATTTGTTCAAAAATAAGATTCTCCAACAAACTCTATCCAAGAAAAACACTATTCAAGATAAGATCAAAGAGAAAGCTTAGATTTATGTGAGAAATCAAGGAGCCATCCATTGAAGATCCAAGGGTGGACATTGAGTGGCCAAGGCTATAAATAGAAGGGTATACCCCTCATTTTCACTCACCACACTACAAGCAATCAAAGAGTTTTTCACTCCCACTACAAGAAATCCGACATTGTATGGCGGTCTTTAGATGGCGGATTTCCGCCATCTAAAGTGATCCTCGGCGGAAATCCGCCATCTAAAGACCGCCATCTTGGATACCGCCATTAAAACCCCTAAACTGCTCTCCAACGTTTGAGCTTTCCAACGTTTTGGCCTCCAAGCTTCCAAGTGCTCAAGTGTCTTAGCTTTTCAAAGCTTCAAAAGCTCTTCAACTTCTTCTAATATTCTTGTTCATCTTTACAAGTAAAAAGTGTTGTTTGCTTTAATATTCTACTCCTCTAATCACCTCTTGTGCGTGTCCACTTTGGTTGAGAGGGTTGTCTCAATAGTACCAAAGTGTGAGAGAAGGTTTTTGAGCTCAACCATATAAAGCTTTAGTTTGGTTTTATAAAGTTTCCGGGAAAACTCTTAGGTCAAATCTACCTTGAAAAATTTAAAGGTTTTTAAGAGTTCCTTGATACTCTAAGGTACTAACTTACCCGTAAAAGTTAGAGGTTCTTAAGAGTATCCTTGATACTCAAAGATGTGAGTCTACCCGTAAAAGACTGGTTTCTCAGCGAAGTAGCTTTAAAGCTTAGAGAGGTTTTTAAGAGTTCTTTGATACTCTAAGGTACTAACTTACCCGTAAAAGTTAGAGGTTCTTAAAAGTGCCCTTGATACTCTAAGGTGTGAGTCTACCTGTAAAAGACTGGTTCCTAAGCGAAGTAGCCTTAAAGCTTAGACAGGTTCTTAAGAATTTCCTTAATACTCTAAGATTGCCCTTGATACTCTTGTTGTCATTGGGCCTCGTGGGCTCGCGCTGTCGGGCCCGTCCGCCCATCCGTCCGTCTGGGCCGGCCGGTCCGGTTCGGTCCATGGGCCGCGGTCCGCGGTCCATGGTACCAACAGGTGTATAGCATATACAACAATTGATGCTATATTGTGTTGTATATATGCTATGTAGGGATTTGAATATATCGATTACACCGGAGGTGGGAGTGGGAGAAAAACACGATCTGGTTGAGTTGAGAATGAAATGTTGAGTTGAGATTGGGGGAAATGAGAAGTGTTGAGGGAATAAAAAAAATGATGGAAATAAATATTGGGGAAAATGAAATAGTTAAAAGGGGGAGAATGAAAAGGGGGGAATGAAAATTATTAAATAATTATAATTATATCTATTTGTAATGGAATATCCGTTACAAATAGTCAAAATATTCATTACAAAATTTTCGTTCAATTTGTTATCAGGTATTTTTTACGAAAATTATCAAAGTTCACGAAAATTTCGTTAACTTTGATTGTAAGTATTTGTAATAGAAATTCCGTTAACTCTACTTTGTCCGAACTGCCTACTTTTTTTTTGTAGTGACTCTAACAATTTATGATGATAATTGCTCAGCTATTTTTCTAGCAACAAACCTAGAGAGGTTTAAATCTAAACATATTAAGATTGATTATCATTTTGTGAGGGAGATTATGAAAAGAGATGCTTTAGTTCTTAAGTTTGTACCTTCGATTGGACAATTAGCAGATTTATTTACAAAAGCGTTGGGAATTAAGTAGGAAAATTAATGTATGTTGGTGTGAAAATCTTGAGAGTTTTAAATGGGATAAATAAAGAATAAATGATTTATAATCTGTTTTTTATTTTTCTTTGCAATTTTTTTAAATAAAATGGAATTTGTATGCTTTCAATCTATTATGTTTGTTTCTATTTTTCTCTCTCTTCTTGATTATGAGTTTTGGTGTGCAGGTAGGAGAATGTCTTTTTGATTAAAATGCCTGTTTTGTTTGTGTTTCTACCTCTGACTATTTACAGATGATAAAGTTTAGTGTTCTATTATAAATGGTTACTACATGATTGAAATAATGCTGGAATTGCAGGTGTGAAACCATAATTTGTGTCTAGCAAACAGGTAATGTTCATTAAGATGATGATAGGTTTTTTCTCAGATAAAGACAGTAAAGACCGCAAATTTTAAAAGAGAAGCAAAGACGTCCACCTAGGTTTTTCACCCCCATCAACTTAGTTGATCCCACCAATGAAAGAATCATTAGGTGCAAAAGGAGGATCCGTGGTGTCCGTACCATGGCCCAGCCACTGGGCTAAGAACCGCACAGGTCCACGGGCCCGGAGCCCGTGCCCCCAGAAGCCCACGAGTCAGGACGTATGATTCTTGCAGATAGTATAATTGGGGGCATAGACTTTTTCAACCACTGGTATTATTACACTTGTAATAGAAAAAAAAAGATTGAGGAAGGCTAGCTTTAACCGGGTGATAGCGTATGAGTAATCAGAGGGGAGTCTATTTACTTTGCACCCACAAAATCACCTGGTCTACTATTCATGGATCTTAATTAACCTCTTGGGGCTGATCTTTATAGCTCTTGAGCTAGTTCTTCATGACTCATGGATTACTTTAGAATTCCTGAGAGTATTTGTGTAAATTTAAAAATCAGGTCATAGATTGTCCTTAATTCAATTTGGGAGGGAATTGAATATGAATGTATTAGTGTATTGAATTGTAATCAATTATAAAGTTCGTTATTTGATTAACAAATACCTCAAACAACTATAGTTAAGAATAAAAAGATCAAATATAAATCATCTTCACACAATCTTTGTTATATTCATCAAATACCAAATCAGAAATAAAATTTCAAGAATTTCTTATTGTCATCAAAATTGAAGAAAAATGCGTACTTATTCAATAAAAAATGCATTCCTAGCAGGTGTTTAGTCTAGTAGATATTTATTGTAAATATTCAAAAATACCTCTAACAACCACAATTAAGAGATAAAATAAAATTCGTCTTCACGACACAATCATACCGAATCAGAAAAAAAATTTAAAGAATTTCCAGTATCAAAATTGATTAGAAATCGACATCAGAGGAACCAATAAATTGGAAGAATGAATTAGGAACCAACAAATTAATCCAAGTTCCTACAAGAAATAAATTTTTGAATTAAATATGGAAAATAATTTTACAGAAAGAAAAAAGAAGAAAAGAAATGTAACTTACAGCTTCAAACAGTTTTCTCATTTCAAAATTGTTTTTCAATTTTTCGCCTGCACATAGCAAAAGATTGATTCAATATGGTTTACCTTTAAATTCTAATATACTATAAATGAGAAAATGAATACATACTTCTTCCGTTCGGGGCTTCCGCGATTTGAATTCTTCATATTTTTAGTCATGTTCATACTTTCGGTTTTCTGCCTGCATAAAATATGGTATTGTTGATGAAATTCAATAAATTATTTTATATGTATTTTCTGACAACTTCATCTATTTCAGCATTGTTCATGAAAATTCAGTAAATGATTTTTAGCTTTTTTTACTTACTTCTTCCTTTTAGGACTTTTAGGACTTTTAGGCATTTCATGTGGTTCCTCAAAGTTAGCCTGCGAAAAAAATACCCAAAAAAACTTTATCGAAATTGTTAATTTATGGAAGAAATTACAAAAGAAAAATCGAATTTTCAATTACATTATGGTTGCCGTCACCGTAACCTTTATCTTCAAAAAAATTGATACTCTCAAAACTGAAAAACAATAATGGATCGATATCTTCGTTGCATATGTCAATATCCATATCATTTTGAGAAGTTTGAATATCGAACAATTTCTCATCCTGATCATCATGAACAAACTCAATCCATGATGAACCTCCACCTATGGCAAATTTCGAGGATGAAGATGAAAAGATACTATGGCTATCATCTTTTTCATTGTATGTTCCCATGTAGTTCATGCTATACTATGACGAGTACAAAGAAATATCATTAAAACTTTGTGTCATATATATATACTACGTACTATTAACTATAAATTAGTTAATAGTTAAGAAATGTAGGTTAGGCAGTTAGTTAGAATTATGATATAAACGGAGTTGTATAAGTACATAAACTGCGAATGATTAATGTATATATAAATCTCTAAAAATGTATAAATCAATGATTAGTGTTTGCTATTCTTCCATTCAAGAACACACAAGTAATATTCAAAACATAAATATACTAGAATAACATAATTGTGATAAAAATCGAGTATGATGCGAAAAAACTACTCTAGAAATTTTAATCACAATCAAAATGAACGTCAATTTTTAATCACGATAATGGAAATGTAGTCCATTGAGATGATGAATCCGCAAACCAATCTTCTCAAACAGTGATAAAAATGCGACAAATCAATTTAATAGTTGTTTTTTGGATTTCAATGATCCTATCGAGACGATTCGAGATATTTAGATAACCTATATTAGAACATAATTAAGGCACATTTTGTTCTAATAGAAAACAATGTACATAAATAATTTCGTAAATGGCTTCTATAAATAGTAGGATCGTAATAGAAATGGTAATATAGAGCTACTCTTCTCTAAAATTTCGCCATTTTCAGGTTTTTACTTATGATTATAATCGCTCACTGTCGATCAATATTTTATGGAAGATTTGAAGATCGCATTCGAATAATCTCGAAAATCGTTCTAAAATAGCAAAAAAAAAATCCCTCTTCTTCTTCCAATATACATTAACATCATTTCAGTATTCATCTTCATAGAACTGAACTTCCCCTTCTTCCTCTCATAAAAAAAATCATATTCAAGAAGAAGAAAAAAGTTTGCAAAAAAAAAATCAAAATCCCAAAAATATACTGATGAACTTACCTGGGGTTTCTTCTCTACTCTCCAGTAGTTTTTCTACTGCAGACCAGGTATTCTCCTGCTTTTTTGATTCTTGAGAGTTGCAGGAGAGGTGTTGAGCAGAGAGAGAGATCTTTCTGTGATCATACATATATAAATGTAGGTATCACGACAAATATTATATTTTACATTCTCTGACCGATCTTTTGATATTCCAAAGAATGATAAGTATTGGCAATTTATGGCATCAAATGCCCAATATTTCTAAATCTGAATATTGAATTTCTTGGGATAGCAAAAAAATCATGAATAATCCACCGAAATCCAGGTAAATTCCACGAATGGTAAAATCTTTACTTCTAATGAAGAATATGAGGAGAATATTTATTTATAATGACAGTAAATGTGTTTTGGCCAATTTAATCATCCCAAAAAAGAAAGAACCTGCAAATACATTAAATGTGTATTATAAGGTTTGACCATATTTTATTTCTTCAAATTTCAGTTCAAGAGGAGTTTTAGCATTAATCAGACTAACGGTACGGATATAACACTATTTGTATCCATTTACTAATCGGATTATCTGTATCTGTCATAGGGGTGAGAATGGAGCAGGTCGCGGGCGGGACGGCCCCCGATATCCACCCCGTTCTGCGAAAACGGGACGCGTCAGGTACCCTACCTTCCTACTCTGAGACCCGCCTCAGACCCGGTGACCAGGGCGGATCAGGCGCGACCCGTCTGGATTAAAAAATATCTAAAAAATTATAAAAAAATTATAAATTATAAAAAAAAAATTAAATCTAAAATTTAAAATGGGTAAACTTTTTACCTAGATTTTTAAATTTTTAAATTTAAATAATTATATATCTAATATAATATAATTAAAATTAAAAATTATTTTTCTAAAAAACCGAGGCGACCCATCCGAGTTTCGCCCTGTCCCGAGACCCGTCCCGGAATATGGCCGGGACAATGTGCACGGTGCAACGTAGCAAAATATGAAAACCGGGGCCCTAGTTACATCGGGGCGAGGAATGGGGCGACCTGCTCCGTTCTCACCCATACCGATTTGAAATAATAAATCACAATCCATTTTCGTATCCATTTAATAAGTTTGTAAATGGTATATCGAAATCCGTATTTGTATCAGTTTTTCAATATGTCTATTTGAATTTTTGGATTTCGAATCCGGATACAAAAAATGATATTTGAAAATTATCCGGACGGATTCGGGTATCTGCAATATCCGCAGAAATTCGAATTCGTTTGATAGTTTCGGTTTCGGATATCTGCAATATTTACCGTTAAAATCCGAATTCGGTTGATAATTTCGAATTCTGATATCCGAATAAATATAAATTGACTTCCGGATATCCTGATTATAGGGTGATTAATTGACTATTAATTATTAACTTTATTAACTGTGATTTTACATTTTTATATAAAGTTATCCGGATTCGGATTTTCGAATATACGATAATTTATCTGAATTCGGATTCAGATTATCCTATCCAGATATTATTCAGACGGATTCGGATTATCCGGATATGTATCTGAACCGAATCCGACCGATATACAAGTCCTAAGGGTGGCAATAACAGACACGATTCGTAAAAAAACACGACACGACACGATTTTAACACGACACGAATACAACACGTTTACAATAGTGTCGGGTTCGTGTCGAAAGTTTTGACACGATTAATAATAGTGTCGATTTAGTGTTTGTCTTTAAAAACACAACACGATTACACGAAACGTAAATTGACACGACGACTATATGACACGATAACACGATTATTAATTAAATATAATATAATATTATAAAAATATTAAATATTAAATATTATAATAATATCAAATATAATAATATAAGGTCATGGGTTGGATCCCTTATGATATCTCCCCAATTTAATTATATTTTAACACTCTAGTCGTGTCATGTTTGTATCCTGTCAATGTTCGTATTGTGTCGTGTCGACACGGATTCAGTCGTGAGTCGTGTTAAATTTTATTGACCCGAGTCGTGTTCGTATTGACGAAAAAATTAATCGTGTCAGTCGTGTTCGTGTCGTGTCAAAACGAATTGCCAGACCTATATACAACCTACCGTTTAAATATCTTGAAACGGAATAAGTTATTTTTACATAAAAATCTTATTAAAAATTAAAATTTAGTAAAAAGTTTTTTGGTTAAAAATTAAATATTACAATTAGGGTTATAAATGGGTCAGATCTGGACTACCTGACTTAGATCCGAACCCAACCCAGACCCATAAAAAATTCCGAGTTTGGATTGGATCCAAAAATAGAAATTTTTTACCTACAATGTCAATAATTATACAAAAAAAATTTAATAAAAAATTTTGTAAAATTTTAAAATAGTAAAACATAAAATTTAAGTTGAAAATATTATATAATAGTCTAAATTTTTAAATATTTATTTAGTTAAGAGTCAATTTAGTCAATTAGTCAATTAGTTTTACCTACAAAGTTAAAATTCTAAAGATCTTTTGTATTTTTATATTTAAACCCTAAAATAAAGATTATATAGATTAAATAAATATAATATGTATTTTTATAATTAAAACATTAAACTATACTAAGATGGCCGGGTCTGGACCTGGACTACTAACTGGTCGGGTCTGGACCTAGACCCGAACCTTCGGTCTAAAACATTTAATGAAACTAAAATTAACCTCAGGCCCGGACCTAGACGACCTGATCCGGATAGGATTGGACCCATTTACTAGCCTAATTACAATGTTCAAAATATAGAAATAAGTAAATTGTTACTGATTTATTATTATTTTATAATTTATTTACTTTTTTGTACTCTAATTTTATTAATTTATACATATAACATTTTAAATAATAATATCATAAACGAAATTTGAAGTTTAAGATATCACTACTATCCATTTCTCTCTGATTATAAGCCAGATATTAAATTTGATACCATGCCAGATTCATATAATATATATATCAATGGTAGGGGTGATCGGGTACGGGTGGGTATAAATTACCCTGTGATGGTGTGTGGACTCACAATGGGGTGCTCACACACGCAATTCTTAAAATCCATTTTCTCAACTGTCAACCCCCTCCCCTGTTGGACCAGGGGGTACTTACAGTGTTAGCTCAGGAGGCCCACAGGCTTCTTGAGCTTTCCCGGATCCAGTCCTTTCTCGCGGATGGGTCCGGAAACGGACGGATCGGTCCACGGTCTGTTGGGACGGTCCGTTGTACCAACACCCTGGATACGGGTATGTGGATATTCTCCCCCATATCCAAACCTTGGGTAAGTATGAGGGGTAAGAAATGATCAGGAATTTTCATACTTCGGGTAGATATTCGATTTGAAATAGTCATATATATATTTGTTGGATTAATAGTAACACTATTAAGTATTAAGAAAAATCCGAAGACGCCGAGAGCATGCATTCATGGTTAGGGCTAGTGTGCACAGGCGATGATCGTGAGAGATAATGAGAAGAACATGTACGATAGCTAGGGTTTTGGTACAAACTGAAATAAAATTATCATTTTTGGTAGTTGATATTAAATGTTGCAAGCACAACATGTAATATTCTATATATACTAGTAGGGATGTAAATGGGTTGGATCTGGACTAGCTTGGACCATGAAGTTGGTTCGGGTCTGGACCGGGTCCGGGGTCCAGAAGAAATATCTGAATCCGGACCCATAAAAAATCCAGGTCTGGTCCAGGTCCGGGTCCAATAAATGATTTTTTACCCAAACAAATCAATAAATAATTAAATATACATGAAAAATAGGATAACTTGTCGGTAGGGGTGGGCGTGGGTCGGGTCAAACCCGAACCCGAACATGTCGGGTCCGGGTTTGGGTCGATATTTTCGGTCATAAAACCCGATGTAAACGACCCGAACCCGAGTATTTTTTATCCGATTTTTTGGGTCGGATTCGGGTTTGACACGAGCCCGACAAAACCCGACATCTAAATCGGGGCCGGGTTCAATATTTTTGACCTTCCCGGGTTTTGACCCAAACCCGATTTAAAAACTCGGGTCCAGGTCCGGGTCTAGGCAAACCCGGAAGAAAACCCGACCTATGCCCAATTCTACTTGTCCGCAGATTAAATTAAAATCGTGCTAAATGCTAATCGAGACTGGGAATTGGGATACATAAATTAAAAAATCTATTATAACTTATAAGTTTACTATTTATAGATAGATAAGATTTGAAAAAATATATATGATTTGAAAAATGTGATTTGAAAAAGAGGGATTTTTCAAAAAAATTACCAATGGCTGCCTCTGTTGGTGCTTGATCTAAATCCGAAGGTATTTGATTTTCATTTTGAGGTGCATCATTTTGTTTTGGAAGGAGATCATCTTTAAGGAGAATACTTTTTAACATTTTGGAGAGAACCCTAAGATAAGTAATAGTAAGGTTCATGAAACCCTAATATTGCAATTTATATAAGATTATTTCAAGATTTTTGGTGTATTTATATTTAACCCTTAAGTTATTAATATATTGTAAAATATATAATAAAATATTTATATTTAAATCATAAGTTACTAATATGTTATAAATATTTATATTAAACATTTATAATAACGTTGCTGCGTACTGTACTATCTGAGGTTCTTTTACAGAGAACTCTCTTGTTGATTGTCTTTCCACCAGCTGAGAGTCGGTTCTGACTATTACTGAGTAAGCTCCCAATGCTTTGACCATTTTCAAACCTTGGATTACAGCCTCGTATTCTGCTGTGTATGTTTGTAGCCGTGAATTGCAGTCTTACCGAGTGTTCGTATATTTTCTGGTCTGGGGTTATTATTCTGATCCCTACTCCGGCACCTGTATTGCAGCTTAAGCCATCGACTTCCACTACCCAAGGAGAGTTCTCATTGCTCTGCATCATATCTACTATGAAATCTGCAATGGCTTGTCCTTTGATGGATGTAGCTGGAATAAAATCGATGTCAAACTCGCTCAGTTCCAGGGCCCATTTTGTGAGTTTGCCCGATGTATCTGGCCTGTGAATGATCCTTCTTAGTGGATGTTCAGTCAAGACTTTAATCATGTGAGCCAGAAAATATCCCGAAATCTTCGTGCTGCGTATATGACGGCGAGAACAACACAGCAGAGTCGTGGACTCCAGAGCCTCTGGCCCTTCTCGCAACCCCACGAGCCTCCTGGTAGAAGATTCAGTGCTTCATCAGCTAGCCTCATATGTGGGACTACCGAACCACCGGTATCCCGTTAATCGCGAATTTTTTTGCAAAGCTTGGCATGATCTCTCCCTGAGGGATCGTTGACTTTGTCAACTAAATCGCCGATTTAGATCGAAAATCATCGATTCGTACCTGAAGATCCGGTTGGATTTCCCCAGAAATCGTCGACTTCATCCTAAGAATCGTCGATCCGGAATATCATCTGCTAGCTAAGAGTGTTATCCACGGCTCTGTTAAAAAGGATTCAAAAGTAAAATTCATCGATTTAGACCCCTAAATCGCCGATTTTCTTTCTTTTTGAAAAAGCTCGGTCAAGTCACCCCTACGCTTTGGAACTACTCCGCTTTTGCTACTATTGGTACCATGGACCGAACGAACGGCTTTCGAGGCCCAGATGCACGAACGGGCCCGAAGGCGCAGGTGGGTCAAGTCACCCCTATAAATACCTCCCCTAGTCCATTAGGGGAGGACGTTGACAATTCTGAGAGAAACACTTGTACTAGGTATTTATTGATGAACCTGACGTGAACGAACACAACAGCCAGAGAGAAGGAGGAGGATGACAGGGAGAAGTGAATACCACGTAGGAGAAAGCTTTAGGCGACGCGAGTGGGAGGCGCTGGAGTACCGGCCGGCATCGCACCACCGATGGGACTGGTACTCGGAGGAGATAAGAGCCCACGAAGAGTGGGACGCTTAGGAGAAAAGACTTCGCATGGAGATGGAGGTGGTAAGGTACGGGTGAGAGTCGCCCAGAAGGAGTGGACGAAGCGGACCCATACCCTCGCCCAAGGAGAGAAGGTCGAGTAGGTCGCGGTCCCGGGAGACAAGGGAGAGAAGGAACTGATATCCACTCTGCAGGAGAGCCAACGCCAACTGTAGGAGCAAATGCACCAGTTCACAGTAGCTCCCCACATCCTGGAATCGGACGGGGCGGAGGCGGTGACCCAATGTACGAACCGGCTCCTCCGGTCGGGGGGCCCGGGAGCGACGCTCCCCCTACGGGAGGTCGCGGAGGCAGTACGACCCTAGAGGTGGGCGGAGCAGGGGGAAAGGCCCTGGCGTAGCACCTGCTAGACGAGGAGTACCCCATGGGCTGGAGGGCCCCGAAGATCCCATATTACAAGGGGGACACCGACCCGGAGGACCACCTCCACTCGTTCAAGACCAACATCAAAGGATATCTGGAGACGGATGTTCCGCAGGGCCCTCACGGGCGACGCGATAGCATGGTACAAGACGTTGCCCGCAGGATACATGCATACCTACGAAGGCCTGGTAACGTTGTTCCGGGCAGCTTTCTCACACCGATGTAGGAGGCCCAAAATCAAAGCCACCCTCAACGCCATCACATAGGGAGAATTCGAGAGCACGCGCGCGTATATGGACGTGTTTGCGGGCGAGGTGCAGAATATCGAAAGGATTTTGGAGGAGGTGGTTTTGTACGCCCTCACAGACAGCCTCCGACCCACATTCTTCGCGAGGGACCTAGTACGAAAGCCACCAAGCACCTTCGCGGTGTTGGATCGAGATCCGAGGCTATAAGGGGGAATAATAGCCTCTTTTCGATTTATACAGGTTGGTTGCGTTATTACCTGTAAATGCTTAATAAACAAATGGTTGAACAATAATGATATAAAGATATTATGATTTTGATTGATATAATAATGTAATTATTACTCTTCGAAGCTTACTCCAGTATATGAATACTGAGTCAACTTGCTTGATAGTGTTTTACACACAACTATAGTATATGAATACTAAGTTATATTGTAAACACAAATTGTATTGTAGAGTAAATGACCAAATAACTGGATATATTGATAAGCAAGTAAATGATCAGATAACTGGATATATAAGATAATATTTGAATAAATATAAGGATTTAAAGCAATGAATATAACCTCAGATAATTGACCAGATAACTGGATGAGGGATCTGCGTAAAGTAGTCAACCTCTGTATTTGACCAGATAACTGGAAGAGGGATCTTTTTAATTAAGTGTTGTTTTTAGATAAAAGATAAAACTATAATTAACAGAGAACAACACAAGAGATTTATACTGGTTCACCCAAACAAGGGCTAGTCCAGTCCCGACCAACTGCCGAAATTCACTCGCCTAAAGGTAATGGCAAAACCTTAGAGTATCAAGGAAACTCTTAAGAACCTCTCTAAGCTTTAAGGCTACTTCGCTTAGGAACCAGTCTTTTACGGGTAGACTCACACCTTAGAGTATCAAGGGTACTCTTAAGAACCTCTAACTTTTGCGGGTAAGTTAGTACCTTAGAGTATCAAGGAACTCTTAAAAACCTCTCTAAGCTTTAAGGCTACTTCGCTGAGGAACCAGTCTTTTACGGGTAGACTCACACCTTAGAGTAACAAGGGCCCTCTTAAGAACCTCTAACTTTTACAGGTAAGTTAGTACCTTAGAGTATCAAGGAACTCTTAAAAACCACTGAAATCTTTAAAGGTAGACTCGACCTAAGAGTTTTCCCGGAAACTCTATAAAACCAAACTAGAGCTTTATGGTTGAGCTCACAAACCTTCTCTCACACTTTGGTACTATTGAGACAACCCTCTCAACCAAAGTGGACACACACAAGAGGTGATTAGAGGAGTGGAATATTAAAGCAAACAACACTTCTTACTTGTAAAGATGAACAAGAAGATTAGAAGAAGAAGTTGGAGAGCTTTTGAAGCTTTGGAAAGCTAATACACTTGAGCACTTGGAAGCTTGGAGGCAAAAACGTGTGGGCAAGTGTAGAGTCAAAGCTCTTGAGTTTGCTTGTAGTGTGGTGAGTGAAAATGAGGG
>LFYR01001287.1:75799-91184 GCA_001185155.1 Zostera marina
AAGAGGAGATGAGAGTGGAGGACACCCCTAGGTCCCCTTTTATAGGGTCCTAGAGGCGTTTCCACTCAATTGAGTGGGGCCCACCTCATTATGGTGCCCTATTGAAGGGTGCCATATAAATGGGGTGGGCCCGCCCGCGTAACGTCTGGGAGTCGGCGACTCAGGTATGGGAATCGCCGATCCAGGAGTGGAGTCGCCGATTCCGTGGAGGCCAAGTCCTCGGGCTACCAGACCCGAGATCCCTGGCTGGAATCGGTGACTCACCCTTGGAGTCGGCGACTTGGTAGTCCCAGTCGGCGACTCCCAAGTGTTAACTTGGGCTCTTGACGTAGACACGTGCTCCGCACCGTGGAAGCCTTTCCGGGGGTCCGGCATATAGCGACGGAACCCTATTCCTTGTTTGAAAGGCGTTGCTGGGAGTGACTGACGTAATCAGGCATGTCTCACCAGAGAGAAGGTCGAGTAGGTCGCGGTCCCGAGAGACAAGGGAGAGAAGGAACTGATATCCACTCTGCAGGAGAGCCAACGCCAACTGTAGGAGCAAATGCACCAGCTCACGGTAGCTCCCCAAACCTTGGAATCGGACGGGGGCGGAGGCGGTGATCCAATGTACGAACCGGCTCCTCCGGTCGGGGGGCCCGGGAGCGACGCTCCCCCTACGGGAGGACACGGAGGCAGTACGACCCTAGAGGTGGGCGGAGCAGGGGGAAAGGCCCTGGCGTAGCACCTGCTAGACGAGGAGTACCCCATGAGCTGGAGGGCCCCGAAGATCCCATATTACAAGGGGGACACCGACCCGGAGGACCACCTCCAGTCATTCAAGACCAACATCAAAGGATATCTGGAGATCGACGGATGTTCCGCAGGGCCCTCACGTTGCCCGCAGGATACATGCATACCTACGAAGGCCTGGTAACGTTGTTCCGGGCAGCTTTCTCATACCGACGTAGGAGGCCCAAAATCAAAGCCACCCTCAACGCCATCACATAGGGAGAATTCGAGCACGCGCACGTATATGGACGTGTTTGCGGGCGAGGTGCAGAATATCGAGAGGATTTCGGAGGAGGTGGTTCTGTACGCCCTCACGGACAGCCTCCGACCCACATTCTTCGCGGGGGACCTAGTACGAAAGCCACCAAGCACCTTCGCGGTGTTGGATCGAGATCCGAGGCTATAAGGGGGGATAATAGCCTCTTTTCGATTTATACAGGTTGATTGCGGAATTACCTGTAAATGCTTAATAAACAAATGGTTGAACAATAATGATATAAAGATATTATGATTTTGATTGATATAATAATGTAATTATTACTCTTCGAAGCTTACTCCAGTATATGAATACTGAGTCAACTTGCTTGATAGTGTTTTACACACAACTATAGTATATGAATACTAAGTTATATTGTAAACACAAATTGTATTGTAGAGTAAATGACCAGATAACTGGATATATAAGATAAGTAATATTTGAATAAATATAAGGATTTAAAGCAATGAATATAACCTCAGATAATTGACCAGATAACTGGATGAGAGATCTGCGTAAAGTAGTCAACCTCTGTATTTGACCAGATAACTGGAAGAGGGATCTTTTTAATTAAGTGTTGTTTTTAGATAAAAGATAAAACTATAATTAACAGAGAACAACACAAGAGATTTATACTGGTTCACCCAAACAAGGGCTAGTCCAGTCCCGACCAACTGCCGGAATTCACTCGCCTAAAGGTAATGGCAAAACCTTAGAGTATCAAGGAAACTCTTAAGAACCTCTCTAAGCTTTAAGGCTACTTCGCTTAGGAACCAGTCTTTTACGGGTAGACTCACACCTTAGAGTATCAAGGGCACTCTTAAGAACCTCTAACTTTTGCGGGTAAGTTAGTACCTTAGAGTATCAAGGAACTCTTAAAAACCTTTCTAAGCTTTAAGGCTACTTCGCTTAAGAGTTTTCCCGGAAACTCTATAAAACCAAACTAGAGCTTTATGGTTGAGCTCACAAACCTTCTCTCACACTTTGGTACTATTGAGACAACCCTCTCAACCAAAGTGGACACACACAAGAGGTGATTAGAGGAGTGAAATATTAAAGCAAACAATACTTCTTACTTGTAAAGATGAACAAGAAGATTAGAAGAAGAAGTTGGAGAGATTTTGAAGCTTTGGAAAGCTAGGACACTTGAGCACTTGAAAGCTTGGAAGCTTGGAGGCAAAAACGTGTGGGCAAGTGTGGAGTGAAAGCTTTTGAGTTTGCTTGTAGTGTGGTGAGTGAAAATAAGGGGATTACCCTTCTATTTATAGCCTTGGCCACTTAATGTCCACCCTTGGATCTTCAATGGATGACTCCTTGATTTCTCACAAAAATCCAAGCTTTGTCTTTGATCTTATCTTGAATTCTTGGATAGTGTGTTGGTCTTATCTCTTTGGATAGTGTGTTGTCCTTGAAGAATCTTATCTTTGAATAATTCAACCATGAATAGTGTTTTGTCCCCTTGGAATATTATACCTTGAATAAAGTGTCAAAAGATAATAATAATAATATTCATGGTAAATATGTAATTATTCCAAATAATAATATTCAAGGTGAAAATGCAATTCTCCCGATTTGAGTTTTTAACTTTGACTTAAAACCTTAACTCAAATGATTAATTAATTAACTGGAGTTAGGTTTAATATCGATTGACTTATTTAACCCCTTTTGATTAATAGTGTAATTAAGGTTTAAATTGACATGATTAAAATATAATCCTATGTCGACAATTTTGATTCTACACGCGAAAGCTATGGAAAGGTCCCATGGAGAGTGCAACGTGGAAGATTACCTGGGCGTAAAGATCCAGGAGTACAAGCGGCAGCAGAGTAGGAAGGGCGCCCCAGCGGGCGCTGGGGGGCAGCAGCAGACGCACCAACATCAGCAGCTGCAGACCAAACCCATAATCGTCCCGCAGTCGGCGGCATACAGGACAGGCGCCCCCGCAGGAGGGGGGCGAAGGGAGGCAGGGCTGGTCCCGGCTGCAAACCAAAGGCAAGTTTTCCTCACGCTGAGCGGAATGGGAACCCTACCCCCGCCGAGGCCGATGAGAAAGGACACGACAGCTTTCAGGGACACGCGTCGGTTTTGCGAATACCATGAGGATAATGGCCACACGACGGCTGAATGCCTGAATCTAGCGAAGGTGCTGGACAAAATGAAGCCCGCAACCGATGCCCCCCCGGTCCCACCAGTGAGACGGCCGGCGGTCATATCCACGGGGCACCAAGCGCCGAAATAAGAACCGGCGGACGAAGCGGTAGGGGATATCCTGACCATAGTAGGTGGGGGTACCTCCCGGGGGGATGACTCGTGAGAAGGCCGCCGGTATGCCTCAGACGTGGATCGGACAATGGGGACGAAGCACCCGCGAACGAAGATGGAAATCTCGTTCACAGAAGAAGACATGAAGGACGTCACTACGCCCCACGACGATCCGCTAGTAATAACCCCCATCTTCCGAAGGGGGGATAAATCCAACGTACGCCTCCACAGGGTTCTGGTGGACACAGGGGTGTCAATAGGCGTGCTGTACTAGAATGCTTTCGTTGATCTCGGCCTGGCCTGCGCGGACCTACTCCCGAGCCGGGCCCCCATCAGAGGTTTCAGACAGGCGGAAGTCCCAGTCGCAGGGACGATATCCATACCAGTCACTTTGGGCCGGCACGCCCAAGCGAAGACAGTCGAAGTTACTTTCACCGTGGTAAACTTCACGTCCGGATACAATGCCATCCTGGGGAGAGCGGCGCTACACGCCTTCCAAACGGTGATGTCATCGCTCCAACAGTGCCTCAAATTCCCAACCGGGGGGTGTGTGCACGGTCAGAGTATCCCAGAGAAAGGCACGCGAATGCTACTTCAACTCGGTTGGGGAGTTGATGACATCGGACGAAGGAGGAGGTCTCGAAGGAGGTGCCGGCATCCCATACGACCCTAATCCGCCTCGCCCAGAATGAGGTGCGCATAGGAAAGGACCTCCCGCAGGACTTGAGGGGCGGGCTGGAGCAGCTCCTCAAAGAAAATGAGGACTTATCCGCAAATGAACTAGGGAAGTTGAGTGTGGTATCTCGGGCGCTAGCAGAACACAAGCTCATGGTGGCCCCAGGCGCCCACCCCGTCAGGAAGAAGCTGCGCCCGCTAAGGGCAGAGAAATGGGACGCGGCCGAAACGGAGGTCGAGAAACTCCTACGAGCAGACTTCATCTGCCCAGTGCGTTACCCCGTGTGGTTGTCCAATGTGGTCATGGTAAGGAAGACGGACGCGGGATGGAGGATGTGCGTCGACTTCACAAACCTTAGCAAAGCATGTCCTAAGGATAGCTACCCACTACCGTCGGTAGACCGGCTAGTGGACCAAAACTCCGGGTGTGAACTGGTGAGTTTTATGGACGCGCACTCAGGGTACAACCAAGTGCCCATGGCGAGGGAAGATGAGGAGAAAACATCTTTCATCATGGAGATGGGCACGTTCAGCTTCAAAGTAATGCCTTTCGGCCTGAGAAACGCCGGGGCTACCTTCCAGAGGCTAATGGAAAAGGTGTTCGGGGCGTAGATAGGCAGGAACGCGAAGGTGTACATGAACTCCATACTCGTCCGATCGAAGGAAACCAGGACGCACCTAGACGACCTGGAGGAGACTCTAGCCAACGTCAGAAGGGCAGGGCTAAAGCTGAAGGCGAAGGCGAAGAAGTGCGCGTTCAGGGTCAAGGAATGACACTTCCTGGGTGTCCGAATCACGCCAGAGGGGATCAAGCCAAGGGAGGAAAAGGTCGAAGCCGTCATGGCCATGACCCCACCACAGATGATAAAGGAGGTCCAGAAGCTAAATGGGAAGATGGCGGCCCTGAGCAGGTTCTTGCCAAGAACGGTGGACCGCCAGCACCCGTTCTTCCAGCTCTTGAAAAAGCCCGGCCCCCGAATAGCGTGGTCGGAAGAATGTGAGGAGTCCTTCAAAAAGCTCAAATGCCAACTATCTCGCCTACCGACACTCCGCCCCTCCACGAGAGGGGAACCGCTCACCATGTACGTCGCATGCTCAGATATGGCTGTCAGCGCAGTACTGCTATCGGAAGCGGAAGGCGTTCAGTGGCCGATGTACTACCATTCCCGGTCGCTGCAGGGGGTAGAGGAAAGGTACCCGGATATCAAGAAACTGGCCCTAGCGGTTATCTCGGCGGTCCGAAGGTTGAAACCATACTTCCACGCCCACACCATCACAATCCCAACGGCCCACCCGCTGCTCCAGTTGCTGCAAAAGCAAGACGTCTCGGGGAGACTAACCAAATGGGCCATGGAACTTAGCGAATTCCATATGGACATTGTACCGACCAGGGAAATCAAGGGACAAGCAGTAGCGGATTTCATGGCCGTGCTAGCCCCGAGAGACAAGGGGAGAGCGGACGAGCAATGGTGGACGGCCCACGTGTTCGGCTCGTCTTCATCTTGGCGGAGGCCCTGCTGCAAGTGAACCTTGGTAAGGACCGAAATCTGAAGCATCTGGTGGTTCAGGTCGCGGTCGATATCCGAAGGGGCGCGATCGAGCTGCATCACATACTCGTCTTCCATCCGCAGCCAAGAGTCGATGGAAGAGAGTTTTTTCTTAAAAATCCCGTCAAGGCGGGATATGAAGGAGGTGGGGTCACGCCGGCGGCAAATTCAGACGAATGCTCACAATTCTTCACGAACGAGTGGAAGAGTTCGGGATCCATCCCATCTTTCCGAAGAGTGGCTACAAGGTCGACGGACAGGCAGCTAGGAGGAGTCGGGGGCGGGGAAGACACGACTTCGAACTCAACCTCCTCCTCGGCAGTCTCCTCAACTTTTTTCTTCTCAGCCCGAATTTTCTTCTTTCTCTGCTTCTCGGCCCGATGATCTTCGAGGGGAACGCCGGCCATAATGGTGTGGGCCCCAGACCATTAAAGGGAAAAACCTCCCAAAGACCCTATAAAAGGGGTCCTTGAGGGTCCTCCATTCTCATGTCACCTTGACTCACAACACTCCACACCAGAGAACCAAGGAGCCCGAGTCGCCGACTCCCCTCCACTTGTGCAGGTATTTGACGTAGAGCGCGCGTCGTGGACTCCAAAGCCTCCGGCCCTCCTCGCAACCCCGCGAGCCTACTGGTAGCAGATTTCGTGCTTCATCATTCGGGGTATCAGGGTGGGGGCGAAGGCGGGTGAAATTGGACAGCGTCATGGGGCCGCTTCTTGTGCGAACGTTTGGCGGACTGTTCCGGGTGTAGTCCACTTTGATGCGCAGCTCCGTGTGCTCCACATAGCTCCAAGACTGAGCCAACGTTCGAGCATTGACGGCCCCATGGCGATAAATTTTGACCAAAACATCCTGCGCGTTCTTCGCTTGAGGCAGCAGCTGCGAGCGCCTAGGGACACCCCTAGGACCCCTTTTATAGGGTCCTGGAGGCGTTTCCATTCAATAGAGTGGGGCCCACCCCATTATGGTACCCTATTGAAGGGCGCCATAATGGTGTGGGCCCTCCCAAGTAACGGCTGGGAGTCGGCGACTCAGGTATGGGAGTCGCCGACCCAGAGGTGGAGTCGCCGACTCCTTTGAGGCCAGGTTCTCGGTCTACCAGACCGAAGTTCCCTGGCTGGAGTCGGCGACTCCCAGGTGTTGCCTTGAGTTCTTGACGTAGACACGTGCTCCGCACCGTGGAAGCCTTCCGGGCGTCCGACATATAGCGACGGAACCCTAGTCCTTGTTGAAGGGCATTGCTGAGAGTGACTGACGTAATCAGGCATGTCTCACCATACACCGACAATGCGGTTGAAACCTTCAAAAAGGAGTGGAAGCCAAAACACGATAACAAGGTGCACCAAACCTCAACCATGCAGTCGCTGAAGAGTGCAGTCCAACTATGGAGGGACTAAACCCCGCTAACAATCAGCAAGGGTGAGCTGTTTGAGAAGCTAAAGAACCGAGCGGATCTGCCCGCTCCTCGTTCTTTAGACGCTGCAACCAAAGGTAGCCAAAAGAAAGGTGGAAAATACTGCAAATTCCACAAGGACAACGGACACCTAACGGATCATTGCGTAGAGTTCTCGGGCTTCGTCGAGCAATTGATCTCGAAGGGAGAACTTGGCAATTTTGTCAAGGAACCCCGTGGACGGGATAATTGCAAATCTGACTTGAAGGGGAAGCATCCATGCTCTCCTTCGCCAGATAGATACAGCAGCGAAAATCGCCAACGGAAGACCATTAATATGATATTTGATTGTGGCTTCGTTGGCCCGGAAGGTGCTGATGTCACATTCAACACCTCGAGACAATGGAAAACGGGTCCGTGAAGAGAAGTCAATACACTTCTCCGAAGAGGACCTGAACGATGTCTTGCAACCTCATGAGGATCCACTCGTGATCCAAGCAGACATCGGTCCCAATTCCCGAGTCGAGAGGATGATTGTCGATAGCGGCAGTTCTGCGGACATCCTCTACATGGACACTGGCGGTACACGCATGTTTCTTGTGCTCTCTTTAGGGGGGAGTACTGGTGAGACATGCTTGATTACGTCAGTCACTCCCAGCAACGCCCTTCAACAAGGATTAGGGTTCCGTCGCTATATGCCGGATCCCCGGAAGGCTTCCACGGTGCGGAGCACGTGTCTACATCAAGAACTCAAGGCAACACCTGGGAATCGTCGACTAGGACTACCAAGTCGCCGACTCCAAAGGACCTGACATCAAAGGAGTCGGCGACTCCCAGCCGTTACTTGAGTGGGCCCACGTCATTATGGCGCCCTTCAATAGGGTACCATAATGGGGTGGGCCCCACTCTATTGAATGGAGAAACGCCTCCAGGACCCTATAAAAGGGGTCCTAGGGGTGTCCTCCACCATCAACTCATCTTGACCTCTCACACTCCACACTAGGGCATCCAAGGAGCCCGAATCGCCTACTCCCAAGAGAGTCACCGATTCCCCTCCTCTTCTGCAGGTGTTTGACGTAGAGCGCGCGTCGTGAACTCCAAAGTCTCCGACCCTTCTCGCAACCCCGCTAGTCCACTAGTAGCAGATTCTGTGCTTCATTAGCTGGCGCCGTCAGTGGGAACATCGAACCACGATATCCCGTCGTAATCGCGAAATTTTCTTCGCAAAGTTCAGCTCGATTCCCTTAGGGTGAGTCGCTAACTTTGTGTTAAGGAATCTCCGATTCACACAGGCAATCGCAGACTCCACCTAGTGAGTCTCCGATTGCGGGTGATTCTGCTAGCTAAGAGTGTTGGCCACGACCAGACTCGGAAGAAAAGTTACCTAAAGCAGTCCCTGATTCAACTATTGTGTGTCGCCGATTCCACCTTAGGAATCGCCGACTCCACCTTGTGAATCGCCGACTCCACTGGGTTTTTTCTTTGGGCCAGTTCTAGCAAGCACTTGCGCTCTAGTTGGAACACGCTTTTGTCAACAATGGCTTCGAAAAGACAAAAGTACGACTACCATCTGAGGAACAAAGGCAAATCCTCAATGATAGCTGATAGGGCACAGACTGAGCCTCCTAAAAAAAACAGGCAAGAAAGGCCCGAGGAGGTTCAAGCTAGTCTGCCCCCTCAGACATCCATCCCTCCCTCTTTAGAGGCGAGGTTGATTAACTTCATGCATAACATGGAACAAAGAGTTAACAACCTCGAGAAAGCGAGGAGCCAGAGGACCATCGCCCGCGAGGGAGCGGGTAAAACGGCCTCTCATAATTCTCCATCCGAAGAGAAAAAGAAGAATGGTTCAGAGCCTTCAAAATCAAGGGCTGGACCTAGTAGAGTCATACTGAAAAGACTCTTACAACACGGTTCGTGAAAGACCTTCGTCGGAAGCTGGCCGGCAATCTAGCCGCCAGCAGTCCGATCGAATTCCTGAGAGTCAAAAGCGCTCCTTTTCAAGAGGACCTTTTGAAAGTTTCTTTTCCACCAACCTGACGGGTACCCAGGATAGAAGCGTATGCCGGTTCGAGTGATCCAAAAGATCACATCAACCTCTACCTTAGTGTCTTGGAACCGCAAACCACCGATAACGCGCTGTTGTGTCGGGCATTCCCCGGTACTCTCAAGGGAAGCACCTATCGGTGGTTTTTTCCGGTCTGCCAGCTGGATCAATCTCCAGCTTTGTGGACCTCTCATCCAAATTCATCGCCCAACATGTGGGGATGATTAGGATCAAACATAGTGCCAATGCACTGCTGGCACTACGATAGAACAAGTTGTCGTTAAGAGATTACACTATTAAGTTCACTTCGATGATGACAGAAGTGAGCGACTTAATCCCGAGTCTGGCCATAGCGGGATATACGAATGGGCTAGTACCCTACTCTCCTTTGGCCCAGCATCTCACTCTCCATAAAGTGGAGACTCTACCTGACCTCTTCCAACGAGCCCAATCGTTTATTGAGGTGGAAGAGAAGAATGAGAACAAGCTAGTGGAACTTGAGAACACTAGTTTCAAAAAACCAAAGTTCGAGAAAAAGAGCTACGGCGGGAAGAATAGTTTCCGAGGCTCTTCGAACAAATACACTGACAATGCGGCTAATTCCTACAAAAAGGAATGGAAGCCCAAATACGATAACAAAGTGTATCAAACAACCACCAAACAGTCGCCAAAGGATCCATCCCAACCATGGAAGGATTGGACCCCTCTCACAATCAATAAGGGCGAACTGTTTGACAAACTGAAGAACCGGGCAGATTTACCTCCCGCCCGTTCTTTGGACCCTGCAACTAAAAGCAGCCGTAAAAAGGGTGGAAGGTTCTGTAAGTTCCACAAGGACCACGACCACCTTACGGACCACTGCAGGGAGTTCTCGATATATGTCGAACAACTAGTCTCGAAGGGCGAACTTGGCAACTTCGTCAAGGGACCCCGAGGACGAGATAGTTACAAATCTGACCCGAAGGGGAAGCGTCCACGCTCTCCTTCTCCAGACAGCGACAGTAGCGAGGACCGCCAGCGGAAAACCATCAATATGATATTTGGTGGCGGATCCGTTGGCCAGAATAGGGGACACTCCCGGAAGGTGCTGATATCACAGTCAACACCTCGCGACAACGGGAAACGGGCTCGGGAAGAGATGTCGACATACTTCTCCGAAGAGGACCTGGACGATGTTTTGCTACCCCACGAGGATCTACTCGTGTTCCGAGCAGACATCGGTCCAACTTCCTGTGTCGAAAGGATGATTGTCGACAACGGCAGTTTCGCGGACATCCTCTACATGGACACCTTCATCAAAATGGGCCTGGCGGTACACGGGTGTTTTGCCATGCTCTCTTCAGGGGGAGTACTGGTGAGACATGCCTGATCACGTCAGTCACTCCCAGCAACGCCCTTCGACAAGGACTAGGGTTCCGTCGCTTTATGCCGGACCCCCGGAGAGTTCCACGAATTCGGAAGAAGTGTCTACGTCAAGTACTCAAGGCAACACCTGGGAGTCGCTGACTGGGACTACCAAGTCGCCGACTCCAGGGGTGAATCGCTGACTCTAGGCCTCGTGGTCAGTTCTGGTAGACTGCCACTTGGCTCATGGGGAGTCGGCGACAATACCCCTGACTCGGCGACTCCCATACCTGAGTCGCCGACTCCCAGCCGTTACTTGGGTGGGCCCACTCCATTAAGGCACCCTTCAATAGAATACCTTAATGGGGTGGGCCCCACTCTAATGAATGGGGAAATGTCCTCCAGGACCCTATAAAGGGGGTCCTTGGGGGACCTCTACTCTCAGGTCATTCTCACTTGACACACCACACTAGAGCAATCCAGGGAGCCCGAATCGCCTACTCTCAAGAGAGTCGCTGATTCCCCTCCCCTTCTGCAGGTACATTGACGTAGAGCGTGCGTCGTGGACTCCAAAGCCTCCGACCCTCCTCGCGACCCCGCGAGCCTACTGCTAGCAGATTTCGTGCTTCATCAGGGCCTTAAAAAGGAGGATATGTCTCCTTGCAAGGAAGCCATTTATGGGTTTACTAATGTCGCCGCCCCAGTGGCCGGCGTTATCGACCTGAAGGTCTCCATCGGATCCCGAAAAGGGAGGGTTAGTCGAATATGTCATTTTATAGTGGTGGAAGTAGAATCCACTTTTCACGGCATCTTTGGACGACCCTCCATTCATGGGATCAAAGCAGTTCCGTCTTCTTATCACCAGTGCATACGATACCCAATCAACGGGTTCATTGCAACTGTCAAAGGATGACAAAAGGATTCTAGGCAAGGGTATAAGAAGGTAACCCAGCTGGTTAAACTAAACAACATGCTCGTCCACGCCCCACCCGACAACGGGGAAAGGGAAAAATTACAACCCGTGGATGAGACTGAGATGTACCAGCTGGAAGGGGGACACATGGCACTAGGGAAAGGGTTAGACCCCGACCTAAGAACCAAGCTTGTGACTGTCCTGGAGGAGCACCAGGACAGGTTCGTTTGGGAGGGTGAGGCTCCGACACAGATTGCGCGTCAAATCGTGACGCACAAACTTAATGTCGACCCGTCCATCCCAGCTCTTCACCAAAAGCGTCGAGTGCTCACCTCTGACAGGCGGGAAGCCGCCAACGAAGAGATATCGAAACTTCTGAATGCTGGACATATTCGAGAAGTTCGATATCCAACTTGGTTGGCCAACCCCGTCCTCGTCAAGAAGCCCAATGGCAAGTGGCGCATGTGCATTGATTTCACAGATCTCAATAAAGCATACCCCAAGGATAGTTACCCGCTCCCATCCATCGACGAACTAGTCGATAGAGTGTCTGGTAACGAACTCCTCTCCATGATGGATGCCCACTCAGGATATAATCAGATCCTGATGCATGAGTCTGATGAAGAAAAAACATTATTCATCGCGGACTCAGGGACATTCTGTTATAGAGTAATGCCATTCGGCTTAAGAAATGCTGGGGCTACATTCCAACGTTTAATGGACAAGGTTTTCGCGAACCAGATCGGCCGCAATGTTTCCGCTTATGTTGATGACATCCTGGTCAAATCAACAAGCGTTGAAAAACACCCCGAGGATCTGAGAAAGACCCTTAGGACATTAAAGCAATACGGAATGACGCTTAACCCAAGCAAGTGTTCCTTCGGAATCAAGCAAGGTAAGTTCCTTGGTTTCTACGTAGGTCAGCACGGGATTAAACCAAATCCCGACAAAATCCAAGCAATTCATGATATGGAAGCCCCCCGCACAATTAGAGAATTACAAAGGTTGAACGGACGAATCAATGCACTCAGTCGTTTCATATTTTAAACAGCTGACATATGCAAACCGTTCTTCCAACTACTAAAAACTACGGCCAAGGGTAGTATCACTTGGACACCGGAATGTGAGGAGGCATTTACCAAGTTAAAAGCACACATGTCCTCACTTCCGATGCTGAC
The DNA here is from genome assembly GCA_001185155.1 of Zostera marina. NCBI lineage: Eukaryota > Viridiplantae > Streptophyta > Magnoliopsida > Alismatales > Zosteraceae > Zostera > Zostera marina. The sequence continues at coordinate 88,189 of LFYR01001287.1, forward strand.
CTCACCCAGGGATGGGGAGGATTTGTACTTGTACATAGAGGCCGTAAGTGCAGTCCTTATCGCACAGAGAGATAAGGAACAAGTCCCCATCTATTACCACTCGAGGCGACTACAAAGAGCAGAGGTACGATATTGTATACGATGTAATCCATGCTTGACGTCGCTTTCGAGCCTACTTCTTAACGCACACGATCGTAGTACTTACATCGTATCCCCTACGCCGTCTACTTCACAAACCAGACATATCGGGAAGGTTAAATAAATGGGCAATCGAGCTCAGTGAGTTCGACTTGGATTTCCGACCAGCCACTGCCATCAAGGGGCAAGCTGTGGTAGATTTCATGATCGAACTCACACCATCCAACCTAACCCAACCATGGACTGTGGAAGCAGACGGATCGAGTTGCAGCACGGGCTCAGGTATCGGCGTGAAAATCCATAGTCCAGATGGAAAAATTTATGAACACTCGATACGGCTCCACTTCCCGGCATCTAACAATGTTGCGGAATACGAAGCAACCATTCATGGCCTAAAGCTGTTGCGAACTCTCGGCGCTGAGAAGGTCACGCTTCGCACTGACTCCCAGCTCGTGGCTCGACAGACCACTGGTGAGTTCGCCTGCAAGGAACCAAAAATCACAAAATATATGGAAACTATTCGCTGAGTTTAAAATCAAGCAAATTCTTCGAACTCAGAACACACCCGCCGATGCCCTAGCGCGGCTAGCATCGGCCTGGGAGGGAGACCAGCGTGAAATTCTGGTGGACTCCGTACTCCAGCCCTCGTGCCAGGTATTGAATGTCACATCCGCCCCCTCGGAGGATTGGAGACAACCAATACTAGCATTCATTCAAAGTGGTGTACTTCCCGACAATAGGGGCGAGGCCAAAAAGTTGCAACACAAGGCAGCCAAGTACTGCGACGTCGGAGGAGTAGTTTACAAAAAGTCCTTCGACAGCCCGTTGCTACGTTGTTTGGCCAAACCCGATACGGATAAAGTTATCCAGGAAGTACACGAAGGCTCGTGCGGACTCCATGAGGGAGGAAAAGCACTAGCCTTCAAAATCATACGGCTGGGGTACTATTGGCCCACATTACGGTTAGAAGCTCGCACTTAGGTCCGCAAGTGCCGAGCATGCTAGTTGCATAATCCAATGCAACAAAAACCATCCGTGGACATGACTCCGATCTTGAGCTCGATCCCATTTGCAAGGTGGGGACTGGACATCGTAGGACCATTCCCACCATCGACATCCCAAGCTCGATTCATTTTTGTGGCAGTTGACTACTTCACAAAATGGGTCGAGGCTCAGGCTGTAGTAAAAATCACTCAAGATGCGGCAATCAAATTCGTATATCGCTCCATACTGTGCCGATTCGGAGTTCCCCAACATATTGTCACAGACAATGGTACCCAATTCACAGGGGGAAAATTTTCGAGAATATGCAAGGACCTGGGTACAAAACTCCACTTTGCTTCTGTTTACCGGCCACAGGCAAACGGACAAGTGGAAGTAACCAATAAGACCATCGTACAAGTGCTCCAAAAGAAAATCGAATCGGCAAAAGGGGCCTGGGCAGACAAGTTATGCGAAATTCTATGGGCATATCGCACAACTAGCAAAAATCCCACGGGAAACACCCCCTTTTCTATGACATATGGAGTGGAGGCTGTCGTACCAATCGAGATCAGTATACCAACATACAGGGTCTCGAAGTACGATGAGCAAAACAAGCTCAATCGTTCATTGAGATAGAAGAGGAGAACAATAATAAGCTGGACGGAGTCGAGCCGCCCAGCCCGAAAAAACCTCGCTATGCTAAAGAAGATACATACGAGGATACAAGTTCCCAGTCTGAAACCTCGACTAGTTCTCCTCGATGCAGAGAGGAGCTTCTCATCAGCAGTTATGACCACCAAAGTCATAACTCATACTCTTAGTCTGGTGACAGTTATGGCCACGAAAGCCATAGCTCACACTCTCGGCCCAGTAACAGTTATGACCATAACCCACGCTCTCAATCCTATGACAGCGATGACAACCAGAGCCACAGTTCACACTCGCAATCAAGTGCATCACACTAGTAGCGAGGAACTATCACCTGTTAGAAGATAGGATTGGCCAGAGTAACCATGCAGGCTATGCTTTTGTCAGTGGCAACCAGCGACCAAAACTCATGTCAATTCTTTTGTTTGTCGCTCATATGTATTCTCAATAGCGATATTATTCTAAATAAATCTCTTTTTAATCCATAGAGATATATGCAGTATCATATTTAGAATAATCACCCGTCGCTTCAGACGGATCAATCATCCATCTCTTCGGCTGGATGACGTCCGTCTCTTCAACCTCATATATCATCCATCGCTTTGGCTGGATGATACCCGTTGCTCATACCTAGCTTACGACCCACGAGTCTAAGTGATGGTCATAAAATCATGTCCTATGTACAAATGAACCTAACCCCAGGAGGTTCTAAGTACAAGAGGTTCTATGTACAAATGAACCTAACACATACGAAAATCTATTATGTCGCTAAGACCTTAATAGATAAAAAATCATTTTATCGCTATACGATTCAACCCCATCTTGTCGCTATGGCCTTCATGAGGGTAAAAATTTACTCTGTCGCTTCGGCCAGAGTTCAACTTCACATTAGGGAATGAAATCTAAAGTCTTAGGTTCTCAAAAAATTCTAAGTCCTATTCCCGATAATTTTTGTATCTCCAACTCATTACGTCACTTAGTTTTGCGAGTCTTGATTAATTGTAAACACTACAAAAAACCAGCGCAGTTCTGGCGGAAAAAAAAAATTGTAATTAATAAATTAATATATTTTTTAATATATGAAATTAATAAATTAAATATGAAATTGAAAGTCAAATTGAAATTGAAGTTTAATATTTAATGTACAACAAAAATTAAATTCGATAATTACTAATTTAATTTCTTTTTTTCGCTCTTTTTCTTTTTTTTAGTTGCGACCACCTTTC
>LFYR01001290.1:5106-25144 GCA_001185155.1 Zostera marina
TCTACCAGCAACTAGAAGTCCGGATAGCCTAAGATGAGTTGAGGTATCTATTCTAGGGTTGGGGAGGTCCCAGGTCGAATCCTAGGAAGATCGACTTTCCTGAGGATCGACTTCCCTGGGATCGACTTTTGAGTAAAGTCGATCACCAGGAAAAGTCGACCCCCCAGAAAGTCGATCTCAGGAAAGTCGACCCCTGGGACCCAATCTGATCAGTTGGGCAGTTAGGCGGTTACTGCCCAAATGACCATATTGCCCCCAAAAGAACCCCTATAAATAGAGGGCACCCCCCACTCATTAAAGGCAGGTCATTTGGAGCGAAAGGATTCCTAGCGAAGCAGAGCTCTGCACACTTGAGTTCCGGTCCGGTTTCCCGCGGAGTTCCCCGCTTGGCGCTTGCTTGCGCGTCTTGGAGTACTGGTCGGGTTTCACCCCCATCAATAGGGTTAATGAACTTGACTGAATGTGCGAAAAATTGCCGATATACCATTTTGCGACGGAGAACTCTTATGAACATTGAGATGCACTGGAAATACGAACATTCATATTACTGTTAATATTGATAATTATATCTGAAATTTTTATTGCTTACGTGGCTTCGTACGGGAGCTTTGGCGAGTAATCCAATTATCCAGGTAGAATCACATCTAACGTTACCTATTTCCAACAGACCCTCCTTTGCTGCAATTTCTTGTAATTTACCACTCTCTTTAACGTCCCGTATATTCATCCCAACCCTGGTAATGTGGTTCTTCCACATTTTCTCTTTCATTATCCTTTCCATCTTAGTCTTCCTCACGTCTTCCTGTAACATCGTTTAATAATTTAGTGTCGAAGACCAACGTAACTAAAATTTAGGTCAAAGAACAATGAAACTTACATGTCTTTCTATGATCCTTTTGACAAGAGAACTAGGTTTGTTTTTGTTCATCTGTACGGAGATTGGTTCATTATTCAACCTATCTTCCTCTGAAGACAGATCGATGATCTTCCTTGGTATACTAAAATTTTCTTCGTTTCCCGCTTGACGACATGCTTAAGACGTTAGCCGACAAGCCTCTTCTATAAATGTAGGGTCCTCTTGAGAAGACAGAACATAGTCCGGCACAATTCTTTTTGCACTTACAAGAATTTTTCACAGCACATTAACTATATTCATTGTTTAGTTTGCTCTGTTGTTATGGAAATTACCGCTGGTGGAAGCTATATTCTCATTCTCATTCACAACTTCAGGAGCATCGATATCCAAATCCGGAAAATCAAAAGATACCTTGATAGGTGAACCTACATAAGGCTTCTTTGTATTGAAAGGATCTGAATACGAACAAAATTATTGTTAGTTTGTAGTTGCCAAATCAGAAAAATTTAAATACAAATAATACCATCATCAGTTAAGTCTATGGGCTTCTCCGTGAAGTCCTCGGTATAATCCCGTGCACTTTCACTTTTAATTTTTACAAACTTATACTCATATATTATCGGATTTGAGTATAAATATTTTACCTCCTCCGAACTCTCGCTTTCATCTCCGCTAACTACATTTCTTTGCATCATTATGAATATTCCTAAGGAAGGACTACAAATAATAACTTTACGTAATGGACACTACTTGTAGAAATTTATGTTTACCTTCGATAATTAGAACATCTTTCTCATTTTCGTCTGACGATACTATTCCTTTCATTTTTTTATTAGTAAGTACAGGATCTGGAAAAAAAATTGCATGTTCATGTTAGATACTTTGTGTCGTATGTATTCATGCAAAAAAACTTTTTACAATATGAACATTTTTTTGTAATACAATTATAGGACAATGTTCCATAATTAGCAGAAAGACGTACCACATTATGATATTCACATGTTATTTTATCAGACTATATTAGAATACTATCAATTTAGCGGATGTAGTTTATGTAATAGCAGAACATTTATTATTTTTAGCATGGACACATCTTGAATTTACAGATTACCTAAAATAATATAACCTGCTAATTAACAATTTCTAACATTTCACATAATTTGGAAACATTTTTCTAAAAGACCAATTGTATTATAGGAAATAATTATCGTAATAGCATACTATTAGAATATTCTATCAGACAGTAGTATTTGTAATAACGGACATGTACTTGTTTATCATGCATTTTTTTCCGCACTTAATTTTCTAATGTTTTTTTTGTTCATTATCATTTTCTTGTCATCTTTGCGCCGCGTACCTTCAACCTTCTTCACCTCTGCAGGACCAGTAGTGTACTTCGCTGCATCCTTCTCCTCCGTTTTTTGTCCGGTGTTTTTGTTTTCATCTGAATTAATAATTCCCGATTAAACTAAATTTTCAGTTTCAATCACTATAATTAAATTGCCAAAAAATTATTTCATACCTATTGAAACAGTTGCGGCGCGTTTCGCAGAAGTTTCACCTCTATGTAGAATACCGGGATACAATCCTCTTTCTATTTCCCATGCTTCGTAGAACTCTTGTTTCACTTGAACAGTAGCCTTTTCTGTAAATGGTGGCTTGTGGCCGACGTAAGTCACCTCACAATCTTCATCATTCAGTACCGGTGTTAGGCATTCTTGGCTGATGTTCATATTAAATGTTGGAAATACGAAATTATTATCTTCTACTGTACTACACTTCTTTTCACCATCTTCAACTGCCTCATCATCACATTTTTTCTCCGTTTATGACTTTCTTTCATTTTCTTTTTGTTCGGAGATCGCCGCTTGGCTAGGTTCTTCAGTTCCAACCTCCGAAGAAATTTTAGCACAACCATGACCTTCTTTAGCAGGACTATCTTCTTTAATATCAGACTTAGATCTATCTTCAGCAGTACTTTCTTCTTCAATATCAGACATAGGTCTATCTTCAGTAGGAATGTCAATCAGAGGAAGATATTTATTGCCGACTTCTGTCGCTTCGCTTGTCTTAGCATTCTTGACTTTATCAACTTCACTTGTACTGTTCTTCAGATGTAATGTAACTTCAACTGAATCTTCAACTAGCCAAAGTTTTTTGTTGCTGACCTCCATAACTATAACATATTTTTCAAGCAATTTCTTATTGTTTTCATCTAAATCCGAAATGTATAATTAGAGAAAATGTACAAATAATAATCATATATCACTAATTAGATATACTTACAATCAGGAGAAAGTCCAGATGATGTCCCACTAGTGGTCGACAACCTACTTCTATGTCGTAACTATTGAATTAAGAAGTTTCTAGAACTTTCTAGAAGAATATTAGTTTGTTATTATTTTTGTTATACATACAACAAATCAACAACCCACTATGGTGGTTGTTATTTGTCTCCAATGTAAGTGTATATATACCCCCTTAATAAATCAATTGTAATCATCTCGATTACATCTTCAACAACTTGTTATTCTTCTTCTATCATTCTTCCACGACTCCATGGCCACTCCTCCTTCATTCACATCCAAGAGTGCCGTCGCCGACATGGTATCAGAGCAAGTTGGCTCCGGCAGTGTCAATTCGAATGTCCTGGCCACCCCCGACTTCTTCAAATCGATGCCGTCATTTGGCTCGATACAGTCGTTCCTACAAGTGAAGTTAACCACAACAAACTATATTGTGTGGAAGATGCAATTCACACCTCTTTTGAATTGTTTCAATCTTCAGACATTCATCAATGTCGATGAAGTCCCGATCGCCGATCCGTTGAGCGAGGATTACATACTATGGTGGAGGAAGGACCAGCTACTGTTAAGCTGGATCATCTCGTCCTTGTCTGAGAACATCCTACCATCTGTGGTAGGAATGGCGTCGTCAAGTGCCATCTGGAAATCCCTGGAGACCGCGTATGGACGCCCATCGGAATCTCGGATCATTCAACTGCAAATGCAGTTTCACAATCTGAGAAAGGTTGACACGGACGACATCTCGGCGTATCTTCGACGTGCCAAGTTACTGGCAGATGAGCTAAAAGCCGCGGGCGCACCCATTCCGACAAGGATTTTCAATGCCACCATCTTCACCAACCTCACTGGAGAATATAGTGAGGTAGTTACCGCCCTATCCGTGAAGCGTAGCCCGGTTGAATTCGACGAACTCGTCGAGGTCTTGAGCAGTCATGAAATCCGACTGCGGATGAGGTCGCCGGTGGTCATCGCGGCAAATCACACCGAATCCACTTCGCCGATCTTCGATTCCAATGCCACCAGGACGACGCCTCCAAACTCCCGCGACCTTCGAGCATCCGGGACCAGAGATTTCAAAGCTCCGGCACGCGGTAGGGGACGCCGGGGACGAGGGGGAGAACGGCGGGACCCGTGCCCAATATGTGGAGTATATGGGCACAGCCCATATAAATGTAGTTACCGGGTCCAGCCGGTCCAGCCCAATAACAGTAATTATGGGGAAGCTTCCCGTGGGCCTCAAATGCATATGACTGCAGCCCAAGAGCCCCAATATTTTCCACAAGCAATCCGTTACACTCCTGATCATCGTTACGCCGATCATCGTTACGCCGAAAGCGAGCCAACTGAGCCAACTTGGTACCCTGATTCTGGGGCAACTCACCATTTCACCCCAAGTGTTCAAGCAATTACTACACCAAGGGCATATACTGGATTGGGCCAGGTCCAGCTAGGTAATGGATCTAAAATTAAAATTAGAAATATTGGTAACGGTAAAATTGCAAATGGGACCTCCTCCTTTATTCTTCGTGACATTATCCATGTTCCAACCCTCAACACCTCACTCTTATCCGTTCATCAGTTTTGCAAGGATAATCACTGTTATTTCGTTTTTGACACGTCTAATGTTTTTGTCAAGGACCAGGTCACTCATCAGGTTCTACTTCAAGGAACGCATAACGGGAGTCTCTACAAACTTCAAACTGCAACCATCCCAATCTGCTTGTCTACGCGGGTGTCTTTTGATCTATGGCACCAACGACTGGGGCATCCTAATGAATCAGTCGTTTGTCAGATCATTTCTAAAAATAAATTACCTGTTTTTTCTTCTAAATTTAATGGTTGCAGTCCTTGTTTTCTTGGAAAATTAAGTCGAAATCATCTTTCATCCACTTTTTCAAAGAGCAAGGCTCCCTTAGAAATAATTCATAGTGATGTCTGGGGGCCGGCTCCAATTTCATCTTTTCATGGTCATCGCTTTTTTGTCTTCTTTATTGATGATTATTTCCGATTTATTTGGTTATTTCCAATTAAATTAAAATCCGAAGTTTTTCAAATATTTAAAAATTTTCATATTATGATTGAAAAACAGTTAAATCATAAAATTAAAAATTTTCAATCAGATTTTGGAGGTGAATTTCAAGCTCTTTCCTCATATTTTGTCTCCAATGGAATTCACCACAGAAGATCGTGTCCTCATACACACGAGCAAAATGGCACTGCTGAACACAAAATCAGGCACATAGTCGATACAGGATTGACACTCCTGGCACATAGTAAGGTTCCTTTCCATTTTTGGAATTATGCTTTTCTAGCTTCCACCTTTACTATTAATTGTGTGCCATCGATAACTCATGGTTTACCACCATTACAAAAATTATTTGGTGAGAAACCTAAACACTCTTTTTTAAAAGTCTTTGGGTGCGAGGTTTTTCCATTACTCCGACCCTACAATCAGAATAAGTTCAACTTCCGCTCAATCTCTTGTGTTTTTCTAGGATATAGCTTGTCTCATATGGGTTATATCTGTCTAAATATACAATCGCACCGTTTCTATATTGCTCGTCACTGTAAGTTTTTGGAGGAATCCTTCCCATTTGCAAATTTACAGGTACAGACAAAGCAACATCAGACGAATAATGAGGTGGTTGTCCCGGATCAATTTTACAAACAAAATAATTCATCTATCAGTGATCAAGTGATCTACTCGAGTTCCCCGGATATAAATCAATCTTTGTCCATAATAAGTCAAAGACCAATCCCAAACAGATCACCATCGCCAGATACAAGTCCCACCACCTCAAACTCACCATCATCCTCAATTCAGGCTGATTCTTCACCACCACCACTTGATCCTCCATTACTACACCCATCTGGACGATCACGATGAAATATTCCAATAGTTGACTACGTACAAGGCCCTGGCTGGTCTTCAACTCACAACGGTTGATGATATGACCGAACCCAACACCTTCAAGCAAGCTGCTACATCTGTTGATTGGGTTCGTGCAATGGAATTTGAAGTGCAAGCCCTTGTGGAAAATAATACGTGGACCCTCGTCGACCCTCCATTAAACACGAATATTGTTTCATGTCGATGGGTTTATAAAGTCAAAAGGAAATCAGATGGATCGGTTGAACGAAAGAAGGCAAGATTGGTGGCTCGAGGATTCTCTCAGGTTGAGGGGATAGATTTTGATGAAACATACAGTCCGGTAGTTAAATTTCTGACCATTCGAGTAATTATCACATTGGCAATCTCACAAGGATGGAGTCTACACCAGCTTGATGTAGATAACGCGTTTTTGAATGGAGATCTTAAAGAGTTAGTATTTATGACTCAACCTCCAGGATTCATAAACCAGAAGCATCCTCATAAGGTATGTCGGTTAAATAAATCATTATATGGTCTGAAACAGTCCCCAAGGGCTTGGTATGAAAAGCTCAGCAGTTTCTTGGTTTCTATTGGGTTTCGATGCACAAGCTCAGATTCATCTCTCTTCTGTTATCAGAAGAATAACTTCTCAATTTTCTTATTGGTATACGTGGATGATATAATCATCACAGGCTCATCAGAAAATGAGGTTCGAAGACTCATCTCTAGCCTAGCATCCAAGTTTAAAATCAAGGATATGGGAGCACTGCAGTTCTTTCTTGGGATGGAACTCACAAAAATGAAGTCTGGCAGGTACATATTATCACAACAACGATACGCTTCAGATCTGCTAAAACGAACAAAGATGGAGAATTCAAAAAGTGTGCCAACACCAATGGTGTCCACCACCAAACTAAGTGCTATACAAGGTGAACCGTTTGAAGATAAGTTATTATACAGATCAACAGTTGGTGCACTCTTATATCTGGTACACACAAGGCCAGACATATCATTTGTTGTAAATAAACTCTGTCAGTTTATGCAGCAACCCACTACGGTACACTGGGCTGCAGTAAAACGAGTACTAAGGTACTTGCAAGGTACTCGCAATCATGGTCTTATATTTACACCAAGCACGTCTTTTTCACTAGAAGCATACTCCGACGCAGACTGGGCTGGATGCATAGACGACAGACGAAGTACAGGTGGCTTCGCTATATTCTTTGGCAATAACCTCATATCATGGTCGGCCAAGAAACAACTCACTGTTGCAAGATCGTCTACTGAGGCAAAATTTCGAATCTTGGCAGATACAGCTGCTGAGGTCATCTGGGTACAGAACTTGCTCAAAGAAATTGGTTTTCATCGGTGTGAAAATCCACGTATTTGGACAAATAATTTAGGCGCAAAATATCTTGCACACAATCCAGTCTTTCATTCTAAAATGAAACACATGGCGATAAATTTCAAATTTGTTCGAGAACTGATCAAAGAAGGCTCGCTCGTTATTCATCATATCTCAACCAGAGAACAGTTAGCTGATGGGTTTACCAAACCGCTTTCATCATCAAGGTATCTGGAAATTAAAGACAAACTAGGTGTGTGCGATCCCAAACTAGTTTGAAGGGGAATATTGAATTAAGAAGTTTCTAGAACTTTCTAGAAGAATATTAGTTTGTTATTATTTTTGTTATACATACAACAAATCAACAACCCACTATGGTGGTTGTTATTTGTCTCCAATGTAAGTGTATATATACCCCCTTAATAAATCAATTGTAATCATCTCGATTACATCTTCAACAACTTGTTATTCTTCTTCTATCATTCTTCCACGACTCCATGGCCACTCCTCCTTCATTCACATCCAAGAGTGCCGTCGCCGACAGTAACGTGACTGTCTCGTTCAATGTTTTCTTTTTCCTCGGCTTCACATATTTTTTTGCACTGACAGTTGTACCAAATATTTCCTCGTACTTAGCTTCAACTTCAACTTTCTGTTTCTCTCTTCTATCAAGTACAATGTTCATCCGCGCAGTAGAATGCCGTGGTAATGTCTTCTTCTTCGAATCATCAATCGTTACTGCCTTCCCTTTCAACCTCCTCCTTTGACCAGATTCTTCTGATTCACTCTCTTCCGACCTAATTTCCTCTTCTACCGATTTCGACTCTGAGTTAGTACCATGACTACTTGTTGATGAAGTAGAACCAGTTTCTGAAATACCATCGGCTTTTTGTCTTTGCTCAGTCATATTTAATCTCTTCTCAAAAGAGATATCCTCTACAAAAATCTAAGAAATGAAGAATATCAAATTAAAAAATAATTCAGAAATTGACGAAAAGGTTTAATCATGATAAATTTAAATCTATACTAGTTACTTGTTCGGGAAATATTAAAATATTAAATTATGTACAAGAAGCCAGGATGACAATAACTTACCTCATCATCTTCCAGAAGGTCTAGCTTTTCTTTCAAGTAAGTAATTGGACCTCCCCACTTCTTGTAATATGGTTTGTTGTCGATATAGTCACTGTATGACGACGCAACTATCGTGTGTTTGAACAACCAAACCTGAAAAGAAAACATTTATCAAATTGTGGTCATCTACTAACCTTTATTAACAATATTCACAAGTAGAAATTTTGGTTCAATATATACCATTAGGCACATGGCACAACCATCTATGTAGAGTTCCGATGGCTCGTTTGTTCGTTTCCTGTGTACGACGCTGTCCCTACACTTCTCCATATGGTCGAAAAGCACACCATGTAGAAATGCAGCCCAATTATACTCGTCAAAATATCCTATGTTAGAAACGTAATCTAAGAATTTCTGCCCAATGCGGTAACTGTTTTTACAACAAAGTACAGTAATAAATAAATAAATTGTCCATAGTCTAATCAAATCATCGTCATCAGTCTTCGACAAGGTTTCAATCGAGGCCTTCTTGTTGATTGTTGTAATGGTCTGAACCACCACATCCCTTCTAATGTCGCAATCTGCACTAAAATGGCTCAGGGACCAATCAGAACTGCTCATGGCCTTCTTCTTCATTATCACGGCAAGGCCCGATGAAGAAATGCCGAGGATTTCCCCAAACTCTTTCACTGAAAATTCTAGCCTTTTACCATTAATAACAAAAATGTTTTTTCCTACATACCTTCCTATCAGATCGTCTAGTAGACGAGCCTTGATTTTAAAATCAGGGATAGCAAAAAACTGACCAAAACAACATGACTTTATTCGTTTACTTACAGTATCGGGAAACTGTAATAATCCGGTCAGCGCATGCAGCATCGATATAGGTTGGTATTCCAGATCGGTGGCGAATCAAGTGGTTTACTATATTTTCCAAAAATAAATTGAATGAGTAAGTAAAAAATAATAGCAAGACAACTTCAAAACAAGTAATGCTTAACTGTTCGCCTCCTCACGATCCCTCTTGCTAATCCTTGCTTTTTTCTTCTTCCTCACTTGTGTTCTTTCATCAGAAGAAGATGACATTTTATCAGATACATTAGGCTTTGTAGCAGACCTTGAACTTTTCTTCTTCGTAGCTATGGCTTCCTTTTCTCTGCTTATCCTTCCCTTCTTATCGTTCCTTAGTTCTTCTCTTTCATCAGAAGATTCAAACAAGTTATCAGAAGAAGATATTTTTTTAGGAGAGGATTTAGCTTTTTTGATCTTCGCAGTGTTAAAAACTGGCGCCGGAGATCGTGGTGGCACTGATGAACGTCGAGAACGACTCCGGCAGAATCTTTACGGAGGAAGAGCGCAAATCGCGCTAGGGATTTTCGCCCAAGAAGATTGGGGAAAATACCTGAAAAAACCAACGAAAAGAGAGAGAAAGAAAAGAGGGAAAAGAGGGGAATTTGATTTTGTATTATTAAATCCAAAATGTAATTTGTTTGATTTAATTGAGTGATTAACTTATTCATAATACACTATTATATATACACAAATTACTAGTTAATTACTTTAACTAATTCTAAAACTTGTTGGACTTGTGGGCTGGACTTCTATTTGATCCGAGTCCTGGTCCAACTTGACAATTATGTATTTTAATGAATCTGCAAAAATACCCAAGAGTTATTAGTATTTACACATAGGTATTTTATTTGATTTGTGATTTATATAAAAGTCTTTGGATTAATATAAAACTATAATATTAAAACAATTGGAACTTTTATACTCAAGACCTCTGTAAAAACATTACAGTAGTAATTTAGAACCCTTTTATTATTTGTATTATGCTTTAGGTTCAACTAACGAATTAATTGGAACTTTTGCATATAAAACCCCTGTTGGTTAATACAAAACAGTTTATTCTGTTTTGTAGAAACCTTAGGACTTTTTATATTTAACTTAGGTCCTAACTTAGTTTCTTAGGGTAAATTTCTATTTTACCCTAGATTTCAGCTGTATTTCTTATAATTTCCCCTATTTTACTGGTTATTACACTGCCACTCGAAGTGAGGGTCCCGGAAGTTTAACCATACGTCGTTAGTGTCTCATCCCTTACCAAAAGAAACCTTGGCAGATTCCACATCTGCCTTGACCACTCTCCTTTCTCAACGGTCGTTATTCCTCTCCTGCTCAATGATTGTCAATCGCTCAACATCTTCAAGAGTTCCGCGGAATCTTGCGTCCCTCTCCACAACGCTCTTTTGACGGAACTGTTCAACACCGATGGATGGAGAGCGTGAATGTAGCATGCATTGTCCAAATCCACGTCTTCGATATCAGACAAACACGCTCAGTCATTCTCCTTTATAAAGATTCACCTCTAAGATCTGCTGCTATATATTCAAGTCGAGAATCTGAGCTGTAGTGGTCACGATCAGAAAGTCTCAATCAGACTGTCAATAACCAAGGTCACTTGAACCCAACTTCAACAACTATCCTAACGGTAAATGATAGGAAAAAAAGATGAAAAATTGTATTTTGAATGTTTTAAGTATATTTATAGGTCATTTATTTGGTTGAGTTCTATTATTACAATAAAGGCCCTCCCCTTCTCACTTCTAAAATTATATTTTATCTAATCATATAATGACATAAATCCATAACCAATCATTAAAATTTATTTAAAATACAAATCGAAGTTTAGAGTTTAGACCCTGATAAATTTTAATATTAATTTTTGTTGCCGAGTTAAGCGCATTAAGTGACTAGTTTAACACCATGTTGTTGGCAGGTGTGGGACCCATGCAATAAAAGCAACGGTCGTGTTTTTCATTTTTCCTTTTTTGAAAAATTGAGGTTAGTTTAATTCTACAACTAATCAGGTTATTAATTACTTTCTTAACCATTATTAAGTCATTGAGATTAAAAGAGAATGGATTTGCTTCACTTGCTTGTGTTTTTTTTAGTCCTCGCAGCTTTTCGTCAGTGGAAAGGATAAACATGGAAGATCCAACGGCTGACGTCTAATCATCCACCGTCCATCTGATTTTTCATTTAACACCATATTTATATAGAGGATGCAGATAGATCTGACAGAAGAAAAAGAAAGCGGTGAAAGCGGCGAAAGTTACCGGAAAGTGAAATATCCGACGACGGCCGTGTTGTAGTTGTTGGGCTTATGGCCAACACCAACTTCATCACTTGGTTCTTCTCATCATCCATCAAGATCATCTTCTTTGTAATGGCTGCGCTATCCATGTTGTTTATGGCAAAGCTGGTATTCTTACCGTCGATTGTTGAGTTTGCGTCGTTGGAGCTTCCGAGAATGTACGACTCGTTTCTCACTTGGCTCACTCCACCTTACCTTTTATTCTTCGTCAACTGTATCATTGTCACTATCGCCGCCACCTCGCACTTCCAAAAAAACGATCCGTCCTCAGCTTCTACGTCTCTTGCGCCGGTGTCAATCGATGGTGACTCTTATTGTCACATGAAGACGGGACTAACGGAAATGGGAAGTCCAGTGCAGTATGTGGATGAGGAGGAGGTCAAAGTTGCTGGTTCGGAGTTGATTACTCCTGTGGAGCATTTTGAGCATTTTGAAACGTTTGAGGCTTTTGGGGGAGTATCGAAAGCAGCAGCAGTTGTGATGGAGGAAACTAAATCTGTGGAGGAAGAGGAGGAGTTTGTGATATCGAGATCGAACTGGACACCGATCATCAGAAGAGGGTCCGGCGAGATTTACTCCGGAGAGGAAAAAGCACCTGTTTCTTCAAGATTTGGCAGTCGGAAGAGTGTCAAAGCTAGTCCCGATGGTAAAACCAACCCAACTCAACTCAGATCAAAGAAAAACCATATTTTTGTGGTTTCAATTTCTTGTTGTTTTTTTAATTACAGGAAAGGTATTGGGAGTGATGCGGCCAAAGAAGAACGAGACGATGGAGAGCACGTGGAAGATGATGACGGACGGGAGACCAATACCTCTATCCAGGCACTTGAAGAAATCAGAAACATTGGAGGCAACTGCAGCAGCGCACCGAGGGCGAGGAGGAGACAAGGATTCAGCACCTTCTCCGACGATAATTGTGAAGAAGAAAAGATCGGAGAGTTTCAACGAAAGGCGGAAGAACGATCCATCGTCGCCATCTCCGGGGTCTTCCGGTGGTGGTAGATTCCGTAATTTGAGTCAGGATGAATTGAATCGAAGAGTTGAAGCATTCATCAACAAATTCAATCAGGAGATGAGGTTGCAGAGACGTCAGAGTTCTTCCCGTGGGCGTCACTACCGGAACATGGTCCACCACGCTAGAGAAGTCAGAGAACCATCAAAGACTGGTGCGATATAATAAAGATGGATTGAAAACATTTTTGCTTTCCTTTCTGTTTTCTGTTTCTTATTACTTAGTTCATCAACTTTTTACTTTTCACAGTTGGGATTTTATGCCTCTAATCAACCCACTTATTACCCATTTCCTTCATGTTAATTATGGTAATAATGTTAATAAAAGTGATTTTTTTGCTAATTAATCCAATTTTTATTATCAAATTATTGTCATGTTGAGATTGAAATATGTCTATAATCATAGTTGGATCAAAATGGGTTTATAAAATAAAAAGAAAGACAGATGAAAAGATTGAAGGCTATTTTAGCATAGCACTAGCTACAATGTTTAGATGGGAGTTGCAACAGTTAGATGTGAGATCATTACAAGAGACAATATATATGAAGCAACCAACTGAGTTTGTGGATAAGAAAAGATCTGTAGATGTGTGCTTATTTCACAAGGCTATCTATGGTTTAAAGCAGGCACCAAGAGCCTGGTATATAAGATTGCAAGCATTCTTAGTTCAGATTGGTTTCAGCAACTCTCACACAGATACCTCTGTGTTTTTCAAAGGCTCAAATGACTCAAAAATCATCGTATTAGTGTATGTAGACGATATCATTGTGACTGGTGGGGACTCAGATGAGATTAAGAGAGTAATACAACTTGTGTGCACTGAATTTGCTTGCAGGGAGTTAGGGAGACTGAAATATTTTTGGGGGATTGAATGTTCTTACTCAAGTTCATCCATTGTAATTTCTCAAGAGAAATATACAAATGATTTGTTAAAGAAGTATGGGTTTGAGAATGCAAAGCCAGTCGGCACTCCAATGATGTTATCTCCTAGGATGTGTAAAATTTCAGGAGAAGTTGTGGAAAACATCACTATGTTTAGAAGTATGGTTGGATCCTTACAATATCTGAGCCAAACAATGCCAGACATTTCCTTTGTTGTGAATCAAATATGTCAGAATTTACACAATCCACGTGAAGGACACTTAAAAGCAGTAAAGAGCGTTTTCAGATATCTCAGAGGTACCTCAGGCATGGGACTAAAATTTACAGAAAGTTCGATATGCAGAAAATGTTAATTTTAGAAGCACATTGTGACTCTGATTGGGGAGGCACTGTTGATAAAAGATCAATAACTGGATCAAGCATCTGGTTAAATGGAAACTTGGTCTCCTAGTCGGCTAAAGAGCACCCTTCAATATCATTATCTAGTGCAGAAGCAGAATTTAAGGCATTATCTCATGTTACATCAGAAATTAGGTGGTTTTGTCTCATGTTTAGGGAGTTGAATTTTAAATTTGCCAGACCTTCGCTATTACTATGTGATAATAAGTCGGCAATTTACATGGCAACAAATCCCACAATCTCAAGAAGATCAAGGCATATAGACATTGCCTATTATTTTGTGAGGGAGTTAATAGAAAAAGGAGCACTGCAGATCAAGTATATACCAACAGAGTTTCAATTGGCTGATGGTTTCACAAAGGTCTTAGGCACAGAAGCGTTTAGAATGCACAGAAATCGACACAGCATGGTCGATTTGGGGACTACTGGTGGTTGTTCAAGTTCCCCGGAATTCTTCCCGTCGGAGGATGTTAAAGAGAGAAGGGCTAAGATGGATATCGGTTAAATGAATATCAAGATCCAATTAACCGATTCCCAAAATTATAAATAAACAACCCTATGACAATGGACATTTCATCTCGTATGCAGGTATTACAGTTGTAATATGAGGATTTTCATTTTCTGGCGCTCTCATCTTTGTTCTTCTTTCGATTTAGGGTTTCGCCGGTTCATCGTTGCTCGTTCGTTTTCCGTTCAAGGTCTCAACCGGCGTTCTGTATACAACCACGTCTAAGGTCTTGGTTTAATGTGTATTTCCTCGTGAATCTCTTATATGTTTTAGGTTTAGATCAGATATATACCAACTAGACTTCAATTGGCTGACGGTTTCACAAAGGTTCTAAGCACAGAAGCATTTAGATATTAATACACATGAATCGACACAGCATGGTCAATTTGGAGGTTACTGACAGCTGTTCAAGTTCACCGGAATTCTTCCCGTCAAACTTGTCGGAAGATGTTAAAGACAGAAGTGCTAAAACGGATGTTGGTTAAACGGATGTTGGTTAAACGGATATCACAAGATCCGATTAGCAGTTCCTAAAGTTATAAATAAAGACCTGATGGCAGTGGAAAGGGGATCGCGTATACATGTATTACGATTATAGTCTAAGGATTTCATTTCGGTACTCTCATCTTGCTTCCATTTTTCGATTTAGGGTTTCGCCGGTTCACTTGTTGTTCGTCCGTTTGTTCTTTCAGATACTCAACCGACGGTCTATCTTCATCATCGTCTAAGGTCTTGGTTTCTTATTAATGTGTGGTGAGACATGCCTGATTACGTCAGTCACTCCCAACAACGTCCTTCAACAAGGAATAGGGTTCCGTCGCTATATGCCGGACCCCCGGAAGGCTTCCACGGTGCGGAGCACGTGTCTACGTCAAGAGCTCAAGGCAACACCTGGGAGTCGCCGACTCCAGTGGTGCATCGCCGACTCCGGCCAGGGATCTCGGGTCTGGTAGACCGAGGACCTGGCCTCAAAGGAGTCGGCGACTCCACCTCTGGGTCGGCGACTCCCATACCTGAGTCGCCGACTCCCATCCGTTACTTGGGCGGGCCCACACCATTATGGCGCCCTTCAATAGGGTACCATAATGGGGTGGGCCCCACTCAATTGAATGGAAACGCCTCTAGGACCCTATAAAAGGGGTCCTAGGGGTGTCCTCCATTCACAACATATTCTCTTGACCAACACACTCCACACTAGAGCATCCAAGAGCCCGAATCGCCTACTCCCAAGAGAGTCGCCGATTCCCCTCCTCTTCTGCAGGTGTTTGACGTAGAGCGCGCGTCGTGGACCCCAAAGCCTCCGGCCCTTCTCGCAACCCTGCGAGCCTACTGATAGCAGATTCCGTGCTTCATCAGCTGGCGCCGTGGGACTATCAAACCACGATATCCCGTCGTAATCGCGAAATTTTTTCCGCAAAGCTTAGCTCGATTCCCTTAGGGTGAGTCTCTAACTTTGTGTCAAGGAATCTCCGATTCACACAGGCAATCGCCGACTCCACCTAGTGAGTCCGATTGCGGGTTATTCTGCTAGCTAAGAGTGTTGTCCACGGCCAGACTCGAAAGAAAAGCTACCTAAAGCAGTCACCGATTCCACTAGTGTGTGTCACCGATTCAACCTTGTGAATCGCCGACACCCTTTGTGAGTCGCCGACTCCACTTGGTTCTTTCTCTCGGGCCAGTTCTAGCAAGCACTTGCACTCTAGTTGGAACACGCTTTTGTCAACAATGGCTTCCGAAAGGCAAAAGCATGACTACCATCTGAGGAACAAAGGCAAATCCTGAAAATTCCTGAGAATCAAAAGCGCTTCTTTTCGAGAGGACCTTTTGAAGGTGTCTTTTCCACCAACCTGGCGGGTACCCAGGATAGAAGCGTATGATGGTTCGGGTGATCCAAGAGATCACATCAACCTCTACCTTAGTGTCTTGGAACCGCAAACCACCGATAACGCGCTGTTGTGTCGGGCATTCCCCGACACTCTCAAGAGCAGCGCCTATCGGTGGTTTTCCGGTCTGCCTGCTGGATCAATCTCCAGTTTCGCGGACCTCTCATCTAAATTCATCGCCCAACACGTGGGGATGATTAGGATCAAACACAGTGGCAGAACAAGCTGTCGTTAAGGAATTACACTATTAAGTTCACTTCAATGATGACAGAAGTGAGCGACTTAATCCCGAGTCTGGCCATAGCGAGATACACGAATGGGCTAGTACCCTACTCCCCTCTGGCCCAGCATCTCACTCTCCATAAGGTGGAGACTCTACCTGACCTCTTCCAGCGAGCCCAATCGTTTATTGAGGTGGAAGAGCAGAATGAGAATAAGCTAGTGGAACTTGAGAGCACTAACTTCAAAAAACCAAAGTTCGAGAAAAAGAGCTACGGCGGAAAAAATAGTTTCTGAGGCTCTTCGAACAAATACACTGACAATGCGGCTAATTCCTACAAAAAGGAATGGAAGCCCAAACACGATAATAAAGTGTATCAAACAACCACCAAACAGTCGCCAAAGGGTCCATCCCAACCATGGAAGGATTGGACCCCTCTGACAATAAATAAAGGCGAACTGTTTGACAAACTGAAGAACCGGGAAGATCTACCTCCCGCCCGTTCTTTGGACCCTGCAACAAAAAGTAGTCGTAAAAAGGGTGGAAGGTTCTGCAAATTCCACAAGGACCATGGCCACCTTACGGACCACTGCAGGGAGTTCTCGATCTATGTCGAACAACTGGTCTCAAAAGGTGAACTTGGCAACTTCGTCAAGGGATCCCGAGGACGAGACGGTTGTAAATCTGACCCGAAGGGGAAGCGTCCACGCTCTCCTTCGCCGGACAGCGACAGTAGCGAGGACCGCCAGCAGAAAACCATCAATATGATATTTGGTGACGGATCCGTTGGTCAGAATAGCGGTTACGTACTCTTAGAAGGTGCTGATATCACAGTCAACACCTCGCGACAATGGGAAAAGGGCTCGGGAAGAGAAGTCAACATACTTCTCCGAAGAGGACCTGGACGATGTCCTGCTGCCCCACGAGGATTCACTCGTGATCCAAGCAGACATCGGTCCGATATCCCGTGTCGAGAGAATGATTGTTGACAACGGCAGTTCCGCGGACATCCTCTACATGGACACCTTCATCAAAATGGGCCTTAAGAAGGAGGATCTGTCTCCTTGCAAGGAAGTCATTTATGGGTTTACTAACGTCGCCGCCCCAGTGTCCGACGTTATCGACCTGAAGGTCTCTATCGGATCCCGAAAAGGGAGGGTTAGTCGAACATGCCGTTTTATAGTGGTGGAGGTAGAATCCACTTTTCACGGCATCTTTGGACGATACTTCATCCATGGGATCAAAGCTGTCCCATCCTCTTATCACCAATGCATTCGATACCCAATCAACGGGATCATTGCAACTGTCAAAGAATCACAAAAGGATTCTAGACAAGGGTATAAGAAGGCAACCCAGCTGGTTAAACTAAACAGTATGCTCGTCCACGCCCCACCCGACAACGGGGAAAGGGAAAAATTGCAACCCGTGGATGAGACTGAGATGTACCAGCTGAAAGGGGGACACGTGGCATTAGGAAAAGGGTTAGACCCCGACCTAAGTGCCAAGCTTGTGACTGTCTTGGAGAAGCACCAGGACAGGTTCGTTTGGGAGGGTGAGGCTCCGACACAGATTGCGTGTCAAATCGTGACGCACAAACTTAATGTCGACCCATCCATCCCAGCTCGTCGCCTAAAGCGTCGAGTGCTCACCTCTGACAGGCGGGAAGCCGCCAACGAAGAGATATCGAAACTTCTGAGTGCTGGGCACATTCGAGAAGTTCAATATCCAACTTGGTTGGCCAACCCCGTTCTCGTCAAGAAACCCAATGGCAAGTGGCGCATGTGCATTGATTTCACAGATCTCAATAAAGCATGCCCCAAGGACAGTTACCCGCTCCCATCCATCGATGAGTTAGTCGACGGAGCGTCTGGTAACGAGCTTCTCTCCATGATGGATGCCCACTCAGGATATCATCAAATCCTGATGTATGAGCCTGATGAAGAGAAAACATCCTTCATCACGGACTCAGGGACATTCTGTTATAGAGTAATGTCATTCGGCTTAAGGAATGCTGGGGCTACATTCCAGCGTTTAATGGACAAGGTTTTCGCGGACCAGATCGGGCGCAATGTTTCCGCTTATGTTGATGACATCTTGGTCAAATCAATAAGCGTCGAAAAGCACCCCGAGGATCTGAGAGAAACCCTTAGGACATTAAAGCAATACGGAATGAAGCTTAACCCAAGCAAGTGTTCCTTCGGAATCAAGGAAGGTAAGTTCCTTGGTTTCTACGTAGGTCAGCACGGGATTAAACCAAATCCCGACAAAATCCAAGCAATTCTTGATATGGAAGCTCCCCGCACAATTAGAGAAGTACAAAGGTTGAACGGGCGAATCAGTGCACTCAGTCGTTTCATATTGCAAACGGCTGACAAATGCAAACCGTTCTTCCAACTACTAAAAACTGCGGCCAAGGGTAGTATCACTTGGACATCGGAATGTGAGAAGGCATTTACCAAGTTAAAAGCACACATGTCCTCACTTCCGATGCTGACCTCACCCAGGGATGGGGAAGATTTGTACTTGTACATAGCGGCCTCAGAAGAGGTCGTAAGTGCAGTCCTTATCGCACAGAGAGATAAGGAACAAGTCCCCATCTACTATCACTCGAGGCGACTACAAGGAGCAGAGGTACGATATTCTCCAATTGAGAAAATCGTATACGCTGTAATCCACGCTTGTCGTCGCTTTCGAGCATACTTCTTAGCGCACACGATTGTAGTACTTACATCGTGTCCTCTACGCCGTCTACTCTACAAACCAAACATATCGGGAAAGTTAACTAAATGGGCAATTGAGCTCGGTGAGTTCGATTTGGATTTCCGACCAGCCACTGCCATCAAGGGGCAAGCTGTGGCAGATTTCATGATCGAACTCACACCATCCAACCTAACCCAATCATGGACTGTGGAAGTAGACGGATCGAGTTGCAGCACAGGCTCAGGTATCGGAGTGAAAATCCATAGTTCAGATGGAAAAAACTACGAACACTCGATACGGCTCCACTTCCCGACATCAAACAATGTCGCGGAATACGAAGCAGCCATTCACGGCCTAAATTTGTTGCGAACTCTCGGCGCTGAGAAAGTCACGCTTCGCACTAACTCCCAGCTCGTGGCTCGTGATGAAGCACTGAATCTGCTACCAGGGCTCGCGGTGGTGCGAGGTTGATGCCGGAGGCTTTGGAGTCCACGACGCACGCTCTACGTCAAAATACCTGCAAGTGAAACTAGGCGATTCTAATGAGACTCGCCGAGTTTCGTAGTGTAGTGCTCTGGTGCTCTGGTGGAACTTGAATCGTGCCTTTGAGTGTCCCCTTGAGACCCCTTTTATAGGGTCTCGGAGGGCGCACTCATCGGCGGAGATCGCGCCTATGGTCATATATGGTAACATTTATGACGTTGGCTGCCGCCGAGTAACGGTCGTAAGTCGCCGATTCAGGTATGGAAGTCGCCTAGTTAAGGGCTAACTCGGCGAGTTTCTAGGGCCAAGATGTGCAGTCTACCATACTGCCGATCCTGCCT
>LFYR01001290.1:25244-68101 GCA_001185155.1 Zostera marina
CGGACATGACTCCGATCTTGAGCTCGATCCCATTTGCAAGGTGGGGACTGGACATCATAGGACCATTCCCACCCTCGACATCCCAAGCTCGATTCATTTTTGTGGCAGTTGACTACTTCACAAAATGGGTCGAGGCTCAGGCTGTAGCAAAAATTACTCAAGATGCGGCAGTCAAATTTGTATATCGCTCCATAGTGTATCGATTTGAAGTTCCCCAACACATTGTCACAAACAATGATACCCAATTCACAGGGGGGAATTTTCGAGAATGTGCAAGGACCTGGGTACAAAACTCCACTTTGCTTCCGTTTACCGGCCACAGGCAAACGGACAAGTGGAAGTAACCAATAAGGCCATCGTACAAGGGCACAAAAAGAAAATTGAATTGGCAAAAGGGGCCTGGGCAGACAAGTTGTGCGAAATTCTATGGGCATATCGCACAACTAGTAAAAATCCCACGGGAAACACCCCCTTCGTTATGACATATGGAGTGGAGGGTGTCGTACCAATCGAGATGAGTATACCAACATACAAGGTCTCGATGTACGACGAGCAAAACAATGACCAAAACCTAGCAACAGAGCTAGAGTTGAGGGATGAAACCCGCGACGAGGCGGACCTGCGGAATGAATCGTACAAGGCTAGCGTATCACGATACCACAACCGCCAAGTACGCAAAAAAGTATTTCTGTCGGGAACTCTCGTCACGCCGAAGGCTAGCATCACTGAAAAGAATAGACCAAGGAATAAGTTGTCATCCAACTTCGAGGGTCCCTACATCGTCGAAGAGGAGATAAGGCCAGGAACTTATCGCCTACATGCACCTGGCACGCGGAACAACATGCAGCAATACTACGCTTAGTATTCATCCTCCCATTCCTTAGGTCCTTTCAATGTGTATAGCAAAATAAAATAATTAGATTTTATTTCAATATGTTTTTTCTCTTTTTTAATAAAAGTTATATTCCTCTAAGTTTCCTGTTCACGACTCTACCCTAAATAGGAAATCTATTTTGACGCTTCGGCCTTAAAAGATCAGGAATTGTTTTGTCGCTATGACCTTAACAATTCAACCTCATCTTGTCGCTATGGCCTCGATGAAGGTTCAAATTACTCTGTCGCTTTGGCCAGAGGTAAACTACACGTTAAGGGTATAAATATAGAGTCCCAGGAACACCTAGAGAACACACGAACAAAACCCTAAAAAAGGTTCATACACCACTCACGGTTAGGGTTTCCAAACACTCACTAGTCTATTTTGTCGCTTTAGCCTTAATAGATTAGAAATCGTTTTGTCGCTATGGCCATAACGATCCGACCTCATCTTGTCGCTACGGCCTCGATGAAGGTAAAAAATCACTCCGTCGCTACGGCCGGAGTCAAACTACAATCTAGAGTACAATTCTTGTGTCTTAAGGTCTAGAAAAAAATCATATCTTTTTTCGATACTTTTTGTTATCTTTTTTCGATATATTTTGTTTTCAACTTATAATTTTGATCGACTTTGCGAGTTTTTTTTAGTTGTGAAGTTTAATTCATTTCGCGAATTTAACCGTAGACTGAGCTACGATCCGCACGGCCAAGTCTACGCCCAGAGTGGCTAGCGATAGGGTTAGTCTAATTTACGTCCAGAGTGGCTAAATTACGACTCGCGAATCTAGTTTCGGGTCTTAGTTACAATTCAAAGAAATAAAGTAAATAAACAATTAATAGAAAGAAAGCAAAACGATTCATTAATAATAAAGTTCAAAAGATTACAAAAATATTATAAAAGTTACAAAACACAAAGACTAAAAGTTTCTATTCTTGAGTGGCTTCGTCCTTCATCTTATCCAACGCATCCTTGTTCTTCTCGAGTTCGTCAGGATGCTGCTCTACCCATGTCATAATATCCGTAATATAGTCAGGGGGTAGAGCAAGAAACACGGAAGGGCCAAAGAAGATGAGCTCTTCGAGTTGGTCGGATTGATATCGCACAACTAACTCCAACCCTTCAGCTTTCCCGGAGAGCACGGACTTATCCTTCGAAAGCGCCAAAATCTCTTCTTCCGCGCTAGCAAGTTCGCTCTTCAGCCCCGTGGTCTCTTCCTCAAATTGGGCAACTTGTTTTCTCAAGTCAGCAACAGTAGCCTCAAGTGAGACTACACGCCCAATCTCGCCATCAAGCTAACCTTTCAAACCATCGACTTCTTTAGCATGGTCAGCGGAGGTGGCTTTCAACTCTTTACGAAGTCCCAATATCTTCGTGACATATTCATCGATCTCTTTCTACTTAGACTCGATCGTCTTGTCCTTTTTCGGCAGAATGTTGTCACGCATATTCTTCATCCGGGACTTCACGTTCTTCAGCTTGGCAAGGGCTTTCTCGCTCTCCTTGAACTTCGTGTCAAGCTGATTATATTTTCCCTGGATCTTCTCAGTGTCATGGATGGTGTCGACACTGTAACACGCATGAGCCATGTAGCAAGCAGCGGTCATGTGTCGAAGTAGCTCGTTCCTACACCACCGCCTGGACTGGCCCATTAGGAGTGACATCGCTTCCTTCCTAACCTCAGGATCAGCATTAAAATCTGGAAGCGGCACACCAGAAGTATAGGGTTTGTAGCCAGTGGGGGGTGGGGGTGTGGATCGAGAACTTGAACCCTTCTCGAATGTCCGTCGAGGCTCAGCACCTTTGTTTTTCTTCAATCGAATTAGCTTGGCCTCTCGGAATCACTTGCACATGTAGAGAGGAGAGGCGTCAAAATATAAAAGCGATCGCTTTTTCCCGCTCTGAAGCTCCTTCTCCGTTGGTGGCCTTTGAACTTCAGCCACATCTTCAAAGATAAAATCTTCCCTTTGGCAAAGGACAAAGGGAACACCGCGCGGCACAGAGTAATCAGCCAGAGTCCGCGCAATTCGATCCGCTTCAACATCTTTGGTGGTCAACCCAAGCGAAGCACTCATGTGTACTCGTTTGGGGTCATTCCATTCTTCCCGACTCCCGGGAAGAAACTCAGAAGTAATGAAGAAGAACTCCTTCTTCCAGTTGCATCCGAAGTTAGTCTGCAAATCGTCGACGACATTCTTGTCAAAATGCCGTCGCGTAAACCCGACGCGACCAGACCCCGGCTTTCCATCTTTCACAAGCTTGTAGAAATGCAGAAACAAGCTTGCAGTAGAAGTGATCTTCAAACTCCAGCATACGTTCAGAAAACCCCATAGGGTCACGAAGAATTCCGTCGGGAGCTGCGACAGGGACACTTCAAAAGCGAGTAATATTTCACTCATTATCTCAGGAATGGGAAGTTCCGAGAAATGTTTGAAATAAATCCTCGGGATAGCCTGGAATCCCGGTGGTGGGAGACTCGCAGGCTGATACCGCGATATCCAGAATCGCACATGTCCAGATATCTGCACCCCCGACAGCAAGCTTCGAGCATCGCTCGCGTTAAGATTTGAGGGGGGATGTAGTTCATCAGAAACATCCAAGGTTGCGGAAGTCATGACTTGTTCATATTCGCCGTCCCCGGAGCGGCCTATAGGGAGCAACCTTGGTTCGCCATTTAAGGCAATCTCGCAGTGAGCAAACCCAGATGGGTTCGGAACTCCAATATACGTATCGAAATCGAGGTCCGGATCTTGATTTCTGTCCAATTCCATGGGAGGTGGCGGAGTTCTTTCGATAGAGCGCATGCTCACTCTACGACGTGGGTTAGGAACACCACGGTCAATGTGCAAGGTCTCTTCAAAATTAACATTGAGGGGCGCGGGGACCCCCTCATCCTGCTCAGGCACGTAGACCTTTCCCTTGCCCTTGTCGTGGCCACGTCTTCGTTTTTGTTTCTTCAAGCCATCACCCTCAGATGGCCCCTGGTTCGGGTTCAGCCCCGGTAGTATTCGACCTTCGACACTCACAACCAATGGAGCAGTTTGGTGCACGGAAGAGTCATCAATGTTCATGGGAATCGCCGACTCAGGCTCTCGAGTCACCGATCCAATGAGAAGAATCGTCGACTCACGACCTGCAGTCGCCGACCCAATGGCACCCGAGCCATGACCACTTCTCTTGAAAGACTTTCCCTTAACGGGCCCAATCTATGTCGCCGACCCAGAGGTCCCGAGAATTTCTCCCAGTTCAAGAGGCCCCTCAGGCACGACCACAAGGGCCCTGCTCGGGGTCGCCGACTCCGCAAGGGGAATCGCCGACACTGGCGAGGCGCCAAGAAGTTCGTGTACAGAGGCACTCAGGTCCATATTGCGAGCTGGAATGACCGAAGTCGACGACTCAACCACTCTGTCAGGAGAGGGAATCGGCAACTCGACGGTGTTCAACACCTCGTCAAGACCATCAATTGTCATCTCCTCAATGAAGGCAAAGGTTTCAGCCTCTTTCAAGGGAGAAAAGCTGTAATCGGAGGTTGACATAGTTCGGGAATCGTCGATTCAAAGAAAAATAACTTAGGAATCGGCGATTGGAAAAACTAGGGATTTAGGCGATTGAGAAGGGGAAAAGGTGTTGTGAGATTTGGGGAAAAACTCTCCACTATTTATAGCCCCTGTGAAAATTGCAAAAACCCCCTAGAAAATCCGAAAATTACAAAAATGAGAGATCGGAAATTGATCTCCATATCCCCGATATCACACCATTGTCGCCGATTCCACAAGGGAGTCTCCGACTCCGAACACTATCTCGCAGCACTGTGAGATTTATTTCCTTATTTAGAGATTTTGCATATATTCCCCATATATTCTCCAAATATCTCAAGGATCTCTTAAAAAGATCCGACGGTTACACTAGGAGTCGCCGATCCTTCGCATTTGTCATTCACGCTATCTTTTACAACTCTACGTTAATCTGGAGGTATAAATTATCCGTAAATTTAACTGTAGGCTGAGCTACGATTCATACGATCAAGTCTACGCCCAGAGTGGCTAGCAATAGGATTAGCAGAGTCTAATTTATGTCCAGAGTGGCTAAATTACGACTTGTAAATCTAGTTTCGGGCCTTAGTTATAATTCAAAGGGTAATTTATATGAAAGATTAGCAAAGGAAAAACAATAGATAGCTCATCGGCAATCAAGTATTTCGAAAAACACTCATCCCAAAAGTTTGTGTGTCGCAAAGGCACGATCTTCGAGAGGGAGTATCACAAGCTCTCCCGACACTTCTGTCGCTACGGCCAGAAGTCGTCGAAATTCGAGGGGGAGTATCACAAGCTCCTCCGACACTTCTGTCTCTTCGACCAGAAGTCGTCAAATTTCGGGGGGAGTATCACAAGCTCTCCCGACACTTCTGTCGCTTCAGCCAGAGGTCGTCAAACTCCAGGGGGAGTATGACAAGCTCCTCCCGACACTTCTGTCGCTTCGGCCAGAAGTCGTCGAAACCCAAGGGGAGCATCGCAAGTTCTCCTGACACTTTTGTCGCCTCGGTCAAAAGATGTCACATTGTGAGTATGATAGATCTGTCGCTTTGGCCAGATCAATCAAGGACTTATTGAGCATAAGGAGGAGCAGCACAAGAGGAACCTTCACACGTCAATGTCAGTAAATCAATAAGTATATCCTTTAGACTGATATGGTTGTTTTGCAGGTCATTTTCTGTTTTGCAGAAAAAGGTTTTAATAGTGAACCAGACTCTGATAGTGAGTCAATCTATTTTGACGCTTTGACCTCAATAGATCCGGGCCCATCTTATCACTTTGGCCTTAATGGACCAAGAATTATGTTGTCGCTTTGGCTTCAATAATTCTTCTATCTTGTCACTTCGGCCTTAATACATTTGGAGATCACTTTGTTGCTTTGGCCTTAATGATCTCGACCCATCTTGCGCTTCGGCCTATGGGGTAACCGTCGTTGCGGACGTAAAGTCGCTGCTGATCAGGGTGGACTATAAACATCAGTTCTAATAGTGAACTAGATTCTCTCGCTTCGGCCAGAATCCACGCATTCTGTCGCTTCGGCCAGAATCAGGCTCTAATAGTGAATCCACGCATTCTGTCGCTTCAGCCAGAATCCACAACAAAAGTCGCTCCTGATCAGAGTAGAACTATAAACATGTAGTTCTGTTGGTCTGGAACTAGATTTTGATAGTGAATCAGTCCATCTGATAGTGTATGGACCACGCGGAGTTATTGTGTCGCTGTGAGCGCAATGACTCGATCCCATCATGTCACTTTGGCCTTGGTGCGGATCACCTTGCTTAGGGGGGGGGATACTGGCGGTACACGCATGTTTCTTGTGCTCTCTTCAGGGGGGACTACTGGTGAGATATGCTTGATCACGTCAGTCACTCCCAGCAACGCCCTTCAACAAGGACTAGGGTTCTGTCGCTTTACGCCGGACCCCCGGATAGATCCACGGATACGGGCATGTGTCTACGTGAAGTACTCAAGTCAACACTGGGAATCGGCGACTGGGACTACCAAGTCGCCGACTCCAGAGGTGAATCGCCGATTCTAGGCCTCGTTGGTCAGTTCTGGTAGACTGCCAACCTGGCTCATGGGGAATCGGTGACTTCACCCTGAGTCGTCGACTCCCATACCTGAGTCGCCGACTCCCAGCCGTTACTTGACTTGGCCCACGCCATTATGGCACTCTTAATAGGGCACCATAATAGCGTGGGCCCCACGGATAATGAATGAGAAACGTCCCAAAGACCCTATAAAAAGGGTCCTTGGGGGGTCTTCTCATTCATCAAGTAATCCCTCCAACCACTTGACTCTACACTCCAACCAGAGCAACTACGGAGCCCGAGTCGCCGACTCCCACACCTGAGTCGCCGACAAGTGGCATTAGGGAAGGGGTTACCCTCGGACTTAAGAGCCAAGCTTGTGACTGTCCAGGAGGAGCACCAGGACAGGTTCGTTTGGGAGGATGAGGCACTGACACAGATTGCACGTCAGATCGTGATGCACAAACTTAACGTCGATTCATCCATTCCAGCTCGACGCCAGAAACGTCGAGTACTCACTTCTGAAAGGTGGGAAGCAGCCAATGAGGAAATATCGAAACTCCTGAATGCTGGGCACATTCGGGAGGTTCGATATCCGACTTGCTTGGCCAACCCCGTCCTTGTCAAGAAGCCCAATGGCAAGTGGTGCATGTGTATTTATTTCACTGATCTCAATAAGGCATGCCCCAAGGACAGTTATCCGTTGCCATCTATCGACGAACTAGTCGATGGAGCACCCGGTAACGAGCTTCTCTCTATGATGGATGCCCACTCAGGATACAACCAAATCCTGATGCATGAGCCTGATGAGGAAAAAACATCCTTCATAACGGACACAAGGACATTCTGTAACAGAGTAATGCCATTCGGCTTGAGGAATGATGGGGCTACATTCCAACGCTTAATGGACAAGGTTTTCGCGGACCAGATCGGGCGCAATGTTTCCGCTTACGTCGATGACATCCTAGTCAAGTCGTCTACCATGGAAAAACACCCTGATGATCTGAGAGAAACCCTTGATACACTAAAGCAATATGGAATGAAGCTCAACCCAGCCAAGTGCGCATTCAGAATAAAGGAAGGCAAGTTCCTTGGTTTCTATGTAGGTCAGCACGGGATCAAACCTAATCCCGACAAAATCCAAGTTATCTGATGAAGCACGGAATCTGCTACGAGTGGGCTCGCGGGGTTGCGAGAAGGGCCAGAGGCTTTGGAGTCCACGACGCGTGCTCTACGTCAAACACCTGCAGAAGAGGAGGGGAATCGGTGACTCTCTTGGGAGTAGGCGATTCGGGCTCCTTGGATGCTCTAGTGTGGAGTGTGGTTGGTCAAGTTGTGTTGTGAATGGAGGACACCCCTAGGACCCCTTTTATAGGGTCCTGGAAGCGTTTCCCCATTCAATAGAGTGGGGCCCACCCCATTATGGTACCCTATCGAAGGGCGCCATAATGGTGTGGGCCCACTCAAGTAACGGCTGGGAGTCAGCGACTCAGGTATGGGAGTCGCCGACCCAGAGGTGGAGTCACCGACTCCTTTGAGGCCAGGTCCTCGGTCTACCAGACCCGAGTTCCCTGGATGGAGTCGGCGACATACCACTAGAGTTGGCGACTTGGTAGTCCCAGTCGGCGACTCCCAGATGTTGCATTGAGTTCTTGACGTAGACACGTGCTCCGCACAGTGGAAGCCTTCCGGGGGTCCGGCATATAGCGACGGAACCCTAGTCCTTGTTGAAGGGCGTTGCTGGGAGTGACTGACACGTAATCAGGCATGTCTCATCAGTACTCCCTCCTGAAGAGAGCATAAGAAACATGCGTGTACTGCCATTATTCTTGATATGGAAGCTCCCCGCACAATCAGAAAAGTACAAAGGCTGAACGGTCGGATTAACGCACTCAGTCGTTTTATATCACAAACGGCTGACAAGTGTAAACCGTTCTTCCAATTACTGAAAACTGCGGCTAAGGGTAGTATTACTTGGACACCGGAGTACGAGGAGGCATTTGCTAAGTTAAAAGCACATATGTCCTCGCTCCCCATGCTGACATCACCCAAAGAGGGAGAGGACCTATACTTATACATAGCGGCCTCAGAAGAAGCCGTGAGTGCGCTCCTCATCGCGCAGAGGGACAAGGACCAGGTCCTAATATACTACCACTCGAGGCGACTACAAGGTGCTGAACTACTGTACTCTCCTATCGAGAAGATCGTATATGCGGTGATCCATGCTTGTCGTCGCTTTCAAGCTTACTTCTTAGCGCACACGATTGTAGTACTAACATCGTATCCTTTTCGCCGTCTACTTCACAAACCCGACATTTCTGGGAGGTTAACCAAATGGGCAATCGAACTCAGTGAGTTTGACTTTGATTTCCGACCAGCCACTGCCATCAAGGGGCAAGCTGTGGCGGACTTCATTGTCGAACTCACACAACCCAATTTGACCCAACCTTGGGTTGTCGAAGTAGACGGGTCGAGTTGCAGCACATGCTCGGGTATCGGAGTGAAAATCCATAGCCCGGATAGAAAAAACTACGAACACTCGGTACGGCTTCACTTCCCGGCTTCTAACAACGTCGCGAAATATGAAGCGGCCATAAACAGCCTGAAGCTATTAAGAACTCTCGGCACTGAAAATGTCACGCTCCGCACTGACTCCCAGCTCGCAGCTCGGCAAATCACTGGTGAATTCGCTTGCAAGGAACCACAAATTACCAAATATGTGGAGGCAATGGTAGCACTCACTAAGCAGTTCGCTGAGTTCAAAATCGAGCAAATCACTCGAATCCAAAATTCACCTGCCGACGCTTTAGCACGTTTAGCGTCAGCCTGGAAGGGAGGACAACGCGAGATTTTAGTAGACTCCATACTCCAGCCTACATGCCAAGTATTGACTGTTACCTCAGACCCTCAAGAGGATTGGAGGCAACCGATATTGACATTCATTCAGAATGGAGTACTTCCTGACAATAAAGGGGAGGCCAAAAAGTTGAAACATAAAACGGCAAAGTATTGTGACATCGGAGGGGTGCTTTACAAAAAGTCCTTCGATAGCCCACTGCTATGCTGTTTGGCCAAACCCGATACGGATAAGGTTATTCAGGAAATACACGAAGGCTCGTGCGGGCTCCATGAGGGAGGAAGAGCACTGGACTTCAAAATCATAAGGCTAGGGTACTATTGGCTCACTCTAAGGTTGGAAGCTCGCACTTACGTCCGCAAGTGCCGAGCATGTCAGCTAACCAACCCCATACAACAGAAACCATCCGCAGACATGACTCCGATTCTGAGTTCGATCCCGTTCGCATGGTGGGCACTGGACAATGTAGGACCATTCCCCCCCTCAACATCCCAGACTCGGTTCATCTTTGTAGCAGTAGATTACTTTACAAAGTGGGTCGAGGCTCAGGATGTAGCGAAAATTACTCAGGATGCGGCAGTCAAGTTCGTCTACCGCTCCATAGTCTGTCGATTCGGAGTTCCCCAACACATTGTCACGGACAATGGCACACAATTCATAGGGGGAAAATTTTCAAGAATGTGCGAAGACCTAAACATAAAACTCCACTTCGCCTCCGTTTACTGACCTCAGGCAAACCGGCAAGTGGAGGTTACCAACAAGACCATTGTACAAGGATTGAAAAAGAAAATCGAATCAGCCAAAGGTACTTGGGCAGACAAGTTGTGCGAAATCCTATGGGCATATCGCACAACGAGTAAAAACCCCACAGGCAACACCCCTTTTGCTATGACCTATGGAGTGGAAGCGGTCGTACCAATCGAGATGAGTATACCAACATATCGAATCTCGAAGTACGACGAGCTAAACAATGACCAAAACCTAGCTACAGAGCTAGAGTTGAGGGATGAAACCCGTGACGAGGCGGACCTGCGGAACGAATCATACAAGGCAAGCGTATCAAGGTACCACAATCGTATAATTTACTCAAACTATTTTCAACGCTAAAAGTTAATTTAGAAGTATAAATCATTTTCAAGTTTAACTAGCAACTAAACTACGATTCGTACGACCAAGCTTACGCCCGAAGCGGCTAAGTAGTGTTAGCAGAATCTAACTTACGTCCAGAGCGGCTAAGTTACGATTTGTGAATCTGGTTTCAAGCTTAAGTTACAACTTTAAAATATTTCTACAAAAAAAATTAACAAAAGCAAAATAGTTCATTGATTGATAAAAATAGCAAAAAATCCACCTCAAAATTACAAAAATCCACTCTAAGTCTAATCTTCTTCTTTCCTCGCTTCCCGAACATTGCTCTTTATCTTATCAAGAGTTTCTTTGTGCTCCAGCTGCACTTCAGGATATTCTTCTAGCCACGCCATAATATCAGTCACAAAGTTGGCGGGCAAACTTGGAAACACATGAGGACCAAAAAAGTTTAAGTCCTGGAGTTGGTCGGATTGACCATCAACCTCAAATTCCAAGTCCTTCACTTTCTCGGAAGAAGCGTCTAGTTCTTCCCTCATCTTTCTCAACTCCTCCGTGGATTGAGAGAAGCGGTCATTCAGATCCTTTCGCTCAAAGGCGGACTCAGAAAGTTCTACTTGAAGCTTCTGAATTTGTGATTCAGAAATCATTGCATTGCCAACCTCCGCACTTAGCTGCATCTTCAGTTCTTCAATCTCTTTCTGAGCATCAGTGAGACGCGATTCAGATTCCTTCAAAGAGTCACGTTCTTGGCGAAGAGTGAAAATCTCAAGTCTATGTGCGGCACACTCTTTATTCTTCGCCATCATCGCTTTCTCATGCTCAGCAGCTTTCTATTCCAATTTCTTGTTGTTTTGGAAGACTTTTCTCATCGACCACACTTCTTTACAGACAGCTTGATACTTGTCATCAAGCTTATCATATTTTTTTTGGGATCGAAGCGTGTCGTTACATGACTGCATCCCAATAGCAGCATTCGATAGATACGTGGCCTACAAAAAAAAACAATTAGATTAGCACAAAAATACATAAGTTAAATAAGTTACGAGTTTAGGTCACTTACAGCAGATAGAGCTTTAGTGAGCTCCTCTCGTATCCAATCCCCAGGCTTCGTCAATAGTATCTGGGTAGCTCTAGATCGCACCCCCTCATCGGCAAACAGGCTCGGATAATCAAAGGTGGTTCGGAAGAGAGCAAACTCTGGTACCGACCTCGAGCACGATCCAGTTTCAAACGTTTCACGAGGACCAGATCCTTCAGTCTTCCTCATTTGAATTAATTTGGCACTACGCAACCTCACAGCCAAGTGAGGGAGCACCGCTTCACGGTAGAGATGTGCTCCTTTCTTCTTCTTAATAGGTTTTCCAGAAGACTCTTCCGACTTCAGATAATGTGTCACCTCAAAAAAGGTGAAATCCTCACGCTGACACAAAGCAAAAGGAACCCCTTGACCACATTGATAAGTAGCAAGGACTGAAGAAATCTTCTTCACATGCTTCAACTCCGCCTTGCTCAGCTCGCAAGGAACATCCAAGTGTACGCGCTGAGCTTTGGCCCAGCTCTCTCGACTCCCGCGTACAAACATCGAGTCAACAAAAAAGAACTCACTCTTCCACTGCGGTCCATAGTTAGTGGGGAGTTCAATGATCAATTCGCGTCCATGAAACTGCTTAGCTAACCCCAACCGACCAGATTCGGAAGCGGGAGCCTTGACAAGTTTGTAAAACCAGAAAAACAAGGCAGCGGTTGCAGGGATATTCAAACTCCAACAGATGTTGGAGAATCTTCTCAAGTATATAAAGAATGCTGCCTGCATCTGTGACAGCAACACGCCAGCTTGTAACAACACTTCACTCATCAATACAGGGATGGGTAGCACAGAGAAGTGTCTGAAATAGAGTCGGGGGATCGCCTGAAACCCTGCAGGAGGAAGGTTCGCAGGTTGATATTGCGATCCCCAAAATCGCAAGTGCCCAGAGATGCGTACCTCTCGCAGAATGTCTCGGGCTTCGCGTGCAGACATAACAGAAAATGGATGTACGGTATCTGTCTACGGTACAAGGGATGCATTTACAGAAACTTCTTCAAAGGACCCCTCGCTCACGTCGCTTAGGGGCAGCAGCTTAATCTCATCACCCGGCAAAGTTTCACAGTAAGCGTAGCCGGTGTGGTTCTCAACTCCCTCATAGAAGGGAAGGTTAATATGATCTCCATCCTTGTCCACTTCCGTGGGAGGAGGAGTCTTCGATCCCTCAGCCGGATCAGGTCGACGTCGGCTTCGACCGCGGTCCAATTCCAGTTTATGATCTTAGTCAAAGGGCTCAGGAACCTGTACACCCTCCGCGGGGGGGATGTGTGTCTTTCCCTTACCGCCCATCCCATAAGTGGGAGGAATGGGGGTACTACCCTCGCCACCTTCGCGAGAAGAGTTCTTCGCATGTTTTGGGTGTTTGCGTTTTCTTTTCTTACTCGGACTCTCAGATTCAACAGTTGGCCTCTTGCCCATGTCAGTAGAGGTCAACACCTCAGTGTGGGTGATCGAAACATCAGGTACCACCACCTGAAGGGGCACATATGCTTCAACATCAGCCCCCGAGTTTTGGAGCAATGTCGGCGATTTAAATGTCAAACTCGCCGATGTTTGTTTAGAACTCGCCGATCCCAGGTTGATAACTCGGCGAGGTCTCTTGAAGATGGGGACACCCCCCTTGCCTTTAGTCGACGACTTCCCAAGGGGACTCGCCGATTTTAGAGCAAGATTCGGGGGAATCTCGTCCACTTCAACAGAAGGCTCGGCCACGACTAGATCCCCGGAGTCACATCCCAAATTCACCGATTTCTTGTTAGAACTCGACGATTGCTCGGGAGTGAGCCCAAGCAACTCGCGTGCTGTGGCACAATACTTAGCATCCAACTATGTATCAACAGCCGGAATCTCCGACCCACCGCCGCTAGGCTCTCGTCAATGTCAGTGTTGAGAATGTCGTCGACCAGAGCTTCGGTCTCCGACATGGTGAGCTGAGGAAGTGTCGCTTTGTCTGCCATAAGTCGGCGATTTAAAGAGAAACTCGACGACTTGGTGGAAGATTAGAGTTTAGGCGATTTGGGGAAAATGATGTGCGGATTAAAATAATCGATTCGCTATTTATAGACCCTGGACAAATTGCAAAACTCCCTCGGAAAATCCAAAAATTACGCGAAGGAAAATTGCTAATTAATTCTCAAATCTCCAAAACTCGGCGAGTTACCCGTAAACTCGCCGAGTTTGGGCAAAAATCATGGGATACGGAAGGGAAACTTCCATATTTGGAAAATTTGCAAATATTTCCCAAGATCCCAAGGATTTTCTAAGAAATCCGCCAGCTCATATTGAGGATCGCCGAGTTCGTAAGAAAGTCGCCGATCCAGGTAGGCAAACTTCTAAGTTTCTCACAAAACCACTCCGATCGGACATAAAAGTCGCCCTTGATCAGGGTGGACTATAAACATTAGTTCTATCACTTCGGCTAGAACTCGGTTCTATCGCTTTGGCTAAACTCGATTCTGTCGCTTCGGCCTGAATCAGGTTCCGTCGCTTCGGCCGGAATTAATCTTGTCGCTCCGGCCTTGATAAACAAAGTGCAGTCGCTCTTGATCAGGGTTAGACTATAAATAGGTAGTTCTGTTGGTCTGGAACTCGATTATGTCAGTTCGACCCTACAGAGTCAATCCATTTTTGTCGCTTAGGCCATAATGGATACATAATCAATACGTCAATCTGGGCGGAATGATTCGATCTCATCTTGTCGCTTCGTCCTTGATGCGGATCACACACTGAACCTTGGTTGGGGGGGGGGGGTACTGGTGATACACGCATGTTTCTTGTGCTCTCTTCATGGGGGAGTACTGGTGAGATATGCCTGATTACGGTAGTCACTCCCAGCAACGCCTTTCAACAAGGACTAGGGTTCCGTCGCTTTACGCCGGATCCCCGGAGAGCTCCCACGGTGCGAAACAAGTTCATCGTCCAAATCGCCGAGTTAACCCAAATCGTCCAAATCGTCCAAATCGCGATTGGACTACCAAGTCGTCGACTTTAGGGACAAATCGTCGAGTTAGGGCCCAGATCGGCAGTATGGTAGACAACACATCTCGCCCCTAGAAACTCGGCGAGTTTGCCCTAAATAGGCGATTTCCATACCTGAATCGCCGACTTACGACTGTTACTCGCCTCCAGCCAACGCCATAAATGCTTCCATATATGGCCATAGACGCGATGTCCGCCTTTGATCGCACCCTCCGAGACCCTATAAAAAGGGTCCCAAGGGGACACTCGAAGGCACAACACAAGTTCCACTCTCACCAGAGCATCACTATGAAACTCGCCGATTCTCACTAGAATCGCCTAGTTTCTACTTGCAGGTATTTGACGTAGAGCGCGCGTCGTGGACTCCAGAGCCTCCGACATCACTTCGCACCACCTAGAGCCCTGGTAGCAGATTCAGTGCTTCATCAATGAGTTACGGCCTGCAGTCGCCAACTCAATAGCACTCAAGCCATGACCTCTTCTGCGGA
This sequence comes from Zostera marina, assembly GCA_001185155.1. NCBI lineage: Eukaryota > Viridiplantae > Streptophyta > Magnoliopsida > Alismatales > Zosteraceae > Zostera > Zostera marina. The sequence continues at coordinate 40,176 of LFYR01001290.1, forward strand.
AAGATTTCCCCTTAACGGGCCAGTCTGTGTCGCCGACTCCACAAGGGGAATCGCCGACCCAGAGGTCCCGGGAATTTCTCCCACTTCCAGAGATCCCTCAGGCACAACAACAAGGGCCCTGCTCGGGATCGCCGACTCCGCAAGGGGAATCGATGACTCTGGTTAGGCACCAAGTAGTTCGTGCATAGAGGCACTCAAGTCCATATCACAAGGTGGAACGACCGGACTCGCCGACTCAACCACTCTGTCTGGAGAGGGAATCGACGACTCGACGATGTTCAACGCCTCGGCAAGTCTGTCGGTCATCATCTCGTCGATGAAGGTGGAGGTCTCAGCCTCCTTCAGGGGAGAAACAGGGGAATCGGGGGTAGACATCACGCGGGAGTCATCGATTCAAAGAAAAACAATTGAGAAATCTGCGACAGAAGGATCTAGGGTTTTAGGCGATTCGAGAAGGGGGGAAAAGTGTTGTGAGATTTGGGGAAAACTCTCCACTATTTATAGCCCCTGGGAAAATTGCAAAAACCCCATAGAAAATCCGAAAATTACAAAAATGAGAGATCGGAAATTGATCTCCATATCCCCGATATCATGCCAGAGTCGCTGACTCCAAAAGGGTGTCGCCGACTCTGGACACTATCTCGCAGCACTGTGAGATTTATTTACTTATTTGGAGATTTTGCATATATTCCTCATATATTCTTCAAATATCTCAAGGATCTTCTAAAAAGATCCGACAGTTACAATAGGAGTCGCCGATCCCTAGAGGGATTCGCCGATTCACATGGGTAAAAATCAAAGAACACTCCCTGCAGTTACCCAAACCATAGGTGTCGCTGATTGGGGTTTCCAATCTCCGACTCAGGGTAAAATACCAGCAAAACTGTCCCAAGTGCAGGTTTTCGAGGCGGAGCATCACAAGCTCTCCCGACACTTCTGTCACTTCGGCCAGAAGTCGTCAAAATTCGAGGGGGAGCATCACAAGCTCTCCCAACACTTCTGTCTCTTTGGCCAGAAGTCGTCAAAATTCGAGAGGGAGTATCACAAGCTCTCTCCGACACTTCTGTCGCTTCGGCCAGAGGTGGTCACATCTCGGGAGAGAATATCACAAGCTCTCTCCATTGTCAGGGTTCAAAGTTGAAAAGGTAACCCTCGAGTTTCGAATACTCCAATACTTCAAAAAATAAAACCCGCTCATTCAAAAGGTTATGTGTCGCAAAAGGCACGATTTTCGAGGGGGAGTATCACAAACTCTCCCGACACTTCTGTCGTTTCGGCCAGAAGTCATCACATATCGAGGGAGAATACCACAAACTCCCCCGGCACTTCTGTCACTTGGACAGAAGTCATCACATCTCAAGGGAGAATATCACAAACACTCCCGACGTTTCTGTCGCTTCGGCCAGAAATCGTCACATTTTCAATAGAGAGTATCACAAGTACTCCCGACGCTCCTGTCGCTTCAGTCAAAAGTCATCGCATTTCGAGGAGGAGTATCACAAGCTCTCCCGACACTTCTGTCGTTTCGGCCAGAAGTCGTCAAAAATCGAGCATGGTAAGATCAGTCGCTTCGGCCAGATTTACCAAGGATCAATTTGAGCAAAGGAGAGGCATCAAGGAAGGTAAAATCGCACGGTAAGTTCAATAAGTTAAATATGCGTTTTGGACTGATCTAGTTGTTTTGTAGGATATTTTCTTTTTTGCAGGAAACGTTCTAGTAGTGAACCAAGTTCTAATATTGAACTAGACTCTGATAGTGAGTCGGTCTATCTCGTCGCTTCGGCCTTGATAGGCTAGAGGTCATTTCGACGCTTCGGCCTTAATGATCTCAAGGGGGGAGTATCCCAAGCTCTACCCAACACTTCTGTCACTTGGGCCAGAAGTCGTCAAACTCCGGGGGAAGTATCACAAGCTCTTCCCGACACTTCTGTCGCTTCGGCCAGAAGTCGTCGAAACCCAAGGGGAGCATCACAAATTCTCCTGACACTTTTGTCTCTTCGGTCAGAAGCTGTCACATTTTCGGTCAGAAGCTGTCGGTTCTTGTGGGTCCTCTACTCCCAGGTCATTCCCACTTGATACACACCCAACCAGAGAATTAAGGAGCCCGAGTCGCCGACTCCCACACCTGAGTCGCCGACTCCCCTCCACTTCTGCAGGTATTTGACGTAGAGCGCACGTCGTGGACTCCAAAGCCTCCGGCCCTCCTTGCAACCCCGCGAGCCTACTGGTAGCAGATTTCGTGCTTCATCATCATCCCTCTCTGTTACCCACTGCATGGCTCCCCTGAACATATTTAGGTGATCCACGGGGTCCTGCTTTCCATCATATTCTGGCAGTTTTGGGAGCCTAAACCCTATTGGTGTGGGGTCTGTCATCAATGAGTTGTCCAGGGCTTCCATGCCTTTAAATAGGACTGGGCGCTTTCGTGTTATGTTTTCTGAATCCCCTGTCCCCTCCCTGTACTGGATGCGGGATTTGGTGGAATTTTGTACTTTCCCCTCGCTTTCTGGTGGGGGATTTTTTGTCTGACTTTTTTATGCGAGGGTTCTGGATTGCACTATGTGGCTAGTTTCCCTTTGCCTCTCTGAACCCTGCCCTGAAGGGCGTGCTGTATTCTGACCTTTCGTAAACTAGACTGTCCTGGTTTTGCATGTGGTTTCCCCTACTTTTAACCTTTCCTCCATTCGAGTTATGGTTTCTCTCATTCTGATTAATTCTTCGACTGGGATTCGTATCGAAGATTGGTGGCTGTTAGCAGGGGTAGTTGAGTGGTCAATGGCCCTTTCTTGGCGGACGGGAACCTGTTGTTGTTCTATATTCAGGGCCCTTTCTTGGCGGGCGGGAATCTGTTGTTGTTCCCTCTGCTGCTTCTCTTTCTGCATTTGCTGCATCTACAGAAAGGCAAATGGATTTTAAAATGTTACTATTTCCATTTGGGTTTGATTCAGCAGGGGGTTTGGTATTATTAGGGTTTGATTTTCTCCCGGGGTGCTAGTTTGGGCCCTGGGCTCTCAGTTGCCCCTTCTTGTTGGGCTGCCCCTTGTGCTCTCACAAACTCTCCCGATACTTCTGTCGCTTTGGCCAGAAGTCATCACATTTCAGGGGGAGTATCACAAACTCTCCCGGCACTTCTGTCGCTCCGGCCGGAAGTTGTCGAATATGAGCACGGTAAATCTATCGCTTTGGCCAGATTTATCGAGAATTTATCAAGCAAGAGGAGGAGTAACACGAAAGGTAATAAGTCAATATAATATGCGTTTTAGACTGATGCGTTTTAGACGAAAGGTGATCAAAGTCGCTCCTGATTAGAGTTGGACTATAAACATAGTTTTGTAGCCTAGAACTATATCCATTTTGTCGCTTTGGCCTTCTTGGATCAAAAATCATTTTGTCGCTATGGCCTTAATGATTCTATCCTATCTCGTGAAACAGCTTGCAATCACTTTCTCCCTACTAAGGGGAGTACTGCTGATATATGCTTGATTACGTCAGTGACTCCCAGCAACGCCTCTCAACAAGGACTAGGGCTCCGTTCGCTTTATGCCAGACTTCCAGAAGACTCCCACGATTGTGGAACAAAGGTCACTGTTAAATCGCCGAGTTTAACCCGTAAGATCGCCCATTGGGCTACCAAATCGCCGATATTAGTGGTAAATCGCCGAGTTGAGGCCGAGATAACCAGCATTGGTAGGCTGAAAGATCTTCCCCTTAGAGCTGCCGACTTTGCCCCTAATTCAGAGATTCCCTACCTGAATCGCTTATTTACGATCGTTACTCATCGCCATCCCGCATGATAATGGACTATTAATGCACGCCATTATGACGTGGGCGTGATGCCTGTCGTGGAGTGCACCCCCAAAGACCCTATAAAAGGGGTCCCAAGGGGTCACTCCAAGGCAGATCACACGTTCCACAGAACTAGAGCATATACAGAGAGAATCCCTGATTCACACACAAGAATCGCCTATTCTCCTCCTCCAGGATTTGACGTAGAGCGCGAGAGACTTCGGCATCACTTCACACCACCGCGAGCCCCTAGTAGCAGATCCCATGCTTCATCAACTTTTCTAGGGCAAATTGGACAATAATGATGAGAAATAAGAGCAGCACATTTGAAATTTTTTAAAATTTCACAGTAGAAGCCATGAACCACTTTAGAACAAACATAAGAACTATAAGAACTGACAATGGGACTGAATTCAAATCCCATATTTTTCAAAGCTTCTTACAAAAACATGGTATAAAACATCAACATGTCCATATACACCGCAATAAAATAAATAGCAGAAAGAAAACATTGACATCTGCTAGATATAGCTAGAAGTATCTACTAGTAGATTACTGACTTTTAGCGACGGCCAGAAACCGTCTCTAATCATCAAAAACCGTTGCTAATTGATGATTGACGACAGTTTTTGGCCGTCTCTAATCCTTCCCCGAAACTCGCCTCGCTGATTTTTTGAAGACGGCCTTCATATCCGTCTCTAATTATTAAAGAAGGATTAGAGAAGGTATTAACAATTTTAGATTAGATGGGATTAGGGCCTAGCTGTCTCTAATCCATCGCTTTTTTTTTCCGCGCCAATTTTTTGGCACCTAAAATTTTATTGCCGTCCCTCAGCTGTCTCTAATTTTCAAAATGGCCCTCCCTCAGCTGTCTCTAATTTTTGTAACTTCCTGTTTCAACTTGCCGTCTCTAAGTCGTCGCTAGTCCCTCTCTAGTTTTTTTTTAGAACTTCCTATTTCAACTTGCCGTCGCTAGGCCCTCTCTAGTTTTTTTTTTAGAACTTCCTGTTTCAACTTGTCGTCGCTAGGCCCTCTCTAGTTTTTTTTTAGAACTTCCTGTTTCAACTTGTCGTCTCTAGGCCGTCACTAAATAATAAGGTCGAAAAAATATTTTTGCCGAAACTAATGAGTGCTCTCTAGGAGCCTTACACATGTCCATTCTTGTACCTGAAAATAGACATTCATTCACAAGCAATTCATAATTCATACAATCATTCACATTTCATTCAACAATTAATTCAAATATACATTCACAAAATATTTATTCTAACTTATAAATTAAACAAATTCTTCGAAGTACAATTCAATTTTTTTTTTTGAATAAACCATCAAGATCTAAAGGAGGCTTCGGAGGATCCTTACTTGGAATGATCGCTTGGCCCGTGCTCGTGCTTGTGTTTCTCCTAAAAAACAACAAAATAATTTTGATTGATTAATAAAATGTTTATACTAAGAATTTTAGTAAGTATTGAATAACTTACTTCTATAGTAGCGATTTTGCCTAACAAGTCTGTATGTTGTTTTAGCAAGATCTCCAATTGTTGGCTAACCGTCTCGAGTCTCTGGTTGACGACCGAATCTCTGGTCTGTAATTACACGTTAACGGCTTCTTGAACACGACTATCGAATTCTTTCTTTTTTTTCTTTTCTCTTTCTTCTTTTGTTTGGCCATTTATTTTGGACTTGGATTTCTTCGGCATCAATGAATCGTCCCCCGGTCTCATTCCGAGAATACGTCCTTTTGTCTTGCCTCCTGAAGCCCTAATCCAAGCTTCCAGACTTTCATAAATGAATAACGCCCTTTGCTTGTAGGATGTCGATCCTTACGTCGACATTTCTTCTTCGTCTGTTGACTCCTCCTCGTCTTCATTTATTGATTGTTGTTTATCGAAATATTCTTTTTTATACGTTTCGTAATCCGACTATTATAAACAACAAATAAATGAATTAGTAATGAAAGAAAAAGGAAATTATAAAATATTGATATTTAAATACGTACCATTAGAGTCTTGCCTCTATCGTTGATCGGATAATGGGTGGCCATAAAAGATTCTGTAAATGAAGCTGGTCGACCGAGTTTCAAATTCTATATCATGAAAAAATGATCAATTAGTTGAAATAAAAAGTGAATAAATTAGATATTAAATAGTTTTACGAATGACTGAGTGTTAATTTTAAAGGATGCCGATCCTCCTTTATAGACGATGTATCCTTCATTGCTTGTGCGGTTGCCAGAATTCTTTTTTGATTTTTCTTGAAAATCGTTTAACAAGAACTTCGTCATCATTCCTTCCCATTGGTTCTTTCGCAGGTATTCGAGAGGAAAGTTCTTGCAACTGTCGTTTAGGTGATTCACACCTGCTAGCTTCTTCGTCTCTTCCCGGGCTTTATTCATCCATTTAGGATAGTTCATTGTCAAATATTTCTCGAACACGGTTCGAGCATAATCGTTATCTTCGAAAGTGCAAAATGTCTAAAAGCGAAAAATAAGTTGTTAATATTTTTAACTAATTAGAAAAATAAAAAAAAGAAAGTAGATCAAATTTAAAGAGTATCAGAAATTTATTCCAGACTAGAGTCTTGTTCTCATCACTCTATTGAGCCCAAAAATTCTCATCGTTAGGAATGTTCGGTTTAATTATACATCCGATTTGTTTTCGGATGTTGTTTGGGAATGATCTATATAAATTGAAGTTTATTAATATCTTAAAAATAAATATATTCTATTTAAAAATACTTACCCATAAGCCAGTATCTAGCCTTGAAATGGTTTCGAGGGTTGGGGAATTCCCTTCGAAAACATTCTTATTGAAATCCTAGAAACAATCTCATCATTGTCAGGTTATCCTCGTCCTCTAGAAGTACGTCCCCGACCCCGTTCGATTCTTCCACGTACCATATCTGAAAAGTAAAAAATTTAATCAAACACGATAACATGAAAATAATAGAAGTATAATAAAATAGACATACAATTAAATTAAAAATCCATTTCATTGTCACTGGATGAATCATTATTATCAGTACTATCATTATCATCACAGCTATATTCATTATCATTATTACTGTCATTGGTATCATTGTTCGATTCTTCGGTAAATTCATGACTGCTCAGAGGGATTGAAGGCAGTTGAAACTACACACAAAACTCGCACAATCCAGCATTCGAGGGGTCAAACCTTGTCACATCCTTCGGGACAAGGTTTAGAAAGGCAAAAGGCAGGTAGCCACACTGCACAGTCTAAATCTGTCTCGCTAAAAAATCAAAAGGCAGAAACAAAAACCCGTGACTATGCCAAATCCCACATCCTAAGGAAGGAGGGAACGGGGATTCAGAGAACACGGCACAAAGGCACCCATCCTTATTCAAAGGCATGGAGCCATTAAATAACTCGCTAATGGCAAAACCTGCACTGATAGGTTTCAGGTTACCAAAACTGCCAGAGTATGATGGGAAACAAGACCCCATAGACCATGTAAACATGTTTAGGGGAGCAATGCAATGGGTAACAGATAGAGAGGACATACTGTGTAGAGCCTTTCCAGAAACTCTGAGAGAAACCACATACAAATGGTTTGCAAATTTGCCTACTGGAAGTATCAATGATTTCTTTGACTTGAGGAAAAAGTTCCTTGCTCAACACTGTGGTAATGTAAGAGTAAGAAAAGGAACAGACTCGTTATTTCTGGTAAAACAGAACAATGATACACTCAGGAACTATACAAACAGATTCACTGAGGCAATGCAAAGGGTTTCCGACCTCAACACAACCATCGTTATCTATGCATACTCAAGCGGGTTAGACATGAATAATCTTCAGGCAATTGAGTTAAATGTAAACCCTATAAGATGCATAGAAGACCTACTGGTTGAGGCTCAGAAATATATGAACTCAGAAGAAAAAGAAAAAGAGAAGGTGTCCGCTGCAAAGGCATTCCAATCACTAAAAGAGAAATTCAAGAAATTTGAAAAAGGAGGACCCTCATGGTGATGAAGCACGAAATCTGCTACCAGTAGGCTCGCGGGGTTGCGAGGAAGGCCGGAGGCTTTGGAGTCCACGACGTGCGCTCTACGTCAAATACCTGCACAAGTGGAGGGGAGTCGGCGACTCAGGTGTGAGAGTCGACGACTCGGGCTCCTTTGTTCTCTGGTATGGAGTGTGTGTGTCAAGTGAAGATGTTGTGAATGGAAGACACCCCTAGGACCCCTTTTATAGGGTCCTAGAGGCGTTTCCATTCAATGGAGTGGGGCCCACCCCATTATGGTATCCTATTGAAGAGTGCCATAATGGTGTGGGCCCGCCCGCGTAACGGCTGGGAGTCGGCGACTCAGGTGTGGGAGTTGCCGATCCAGAGGTGGAGTCGCCGATTCCTTGGAGGCCAAGTCCTCGGTCTACCAGACCCGAGTTCCCTAGCCGGAATCGACGATACACCTCCGGAGTCGGCGACTTGGTAGTCCCAGTCGGCGACTCCCAAGTGTTGCCTTGGGCTCTTGACGTAGACACATGTCTGCACCGTGGAAGCCTTCCGGGGGTCCGGCATATAGCGACGGAACCCTATTCCTTGTTTGAAGGGCGTTGCTGGGAGTGACTGACGTAATCAGGCATGTCTCACCAGTACTCCCCCCTGAAGAGAGCATGGCAGAACACCCGTGTACCGCCAGTATCCCCCCCCAAGCAAGGTGATCCGCATCAAGGCCAAAGCGACAAGATGGGATCGAATCATTGTGGCCACAGCGACACAAGGACTCCATTATCCATGCACTATTAGATGGATTGATTCACTATCAGAATCTAGTTCCAGACCAATAGAACTACGTGTTTATAGTCCAACTCTGATCAGGAGCGACTCTTTCTGTGTTATCATCAAGGCCAAAGCGACAAGATGAGAGGAGATTATTAAGGCCAAAACGACAAATAATTCTCGTCCATTAGGGCCAAAGCGACAAAATGGACCGACTCACTATCAGAGTCTGATTCTGGCCGAAGCGACAGAATGCGTGGATCCTGGCCAAAGCGACAGGATCTAGTTCACTATCAGAACTGATGTTTATAGTCCACCCTGATCAAGAGCGACTTTATGTCCGCAACGACGGTTACCCCACCAAGGCCGAAGCGACAAAGTGGGTCGAGATAATTAAGGCCAAAGCAACAAAATGATCTCCAAGTCTATCAAGGCCAAAGCGACAAGATAGAAGAATTATTGAGGCCAAAGCGACAAAATAATTCTTGGTCCATTAAGGCCAAAGCGACAAAATGGATCGACTCGTTGTCAGAGTCTGATTCTGGCCGAAGCGACAGAATGCGTGGATCTTGGCCAAAGCGACATGATCATTCATGCAAAACAAAAATAACCTGCAAAACAACTGTATCAGTCTAAAGGATATATTTATTGACTTACTGACCTTGCCGTGCGGGGCTGCTCCTCGTGCTGCTTCTCCCTATGCTCAATAAATCCTTGATTGATCTGGCCGGAGCGACAGATCTATCATGCTCATAATGTGACAGCTTCTGGCCAAAGCGACAGAAGTGTCGGGAAGAGCTTATGATACTCCCCCCCGAGTTCGACGACTTCTGACCAAAGCGACAGAAGTGTCGGGAAGAGCTTGTGATACTCCCCCCTTGAGATCATTAAGGCCGAAGCGTCAAAATGACCTCTGGTCTACTAAAGCTGAAGCAACGAAGCAGACCGACTCACTATCAGAGTCTGATTCTGACCAAGGCTACAGATCCACTATCAGGATCCGATTCTCGCCTCGGATACGGAACCTGCTGATTTACTATTAGAATCTGATTCTGACCAAGGCTACAGATCCACTATCAGGATCCGATTCTCGCCTCGGATACGGAACCTGCTGATTCACTATTAGAATATGATTCCGGTCGAGGCTACAGATTCACTATCAGAATCCGATCCTAAACTGGACTACGGAATCTTACCTGCAAAAAAGGGAAAACACTCTGCAAAACAACTAGATTAGTCCATAAACGCATATATTTATTAATGAACTTACCGTGCGATTTACCTTTCGTGATGCCCTTCCTTTGCTCAAATTTGTCCTTGGTAAATCTGGCCGAAGCGATAGATTTTACCGTGCTCAAAATTTTTTGACGACTTCTGGCCGAAGCGACAGAAGTGTCGGGAGAGCTTGTGATACTCACCCCCAATTTGGACGACTTCTGGCCGAAGCGACAGAAGCGTCGGGAGAGCTTGTGATACTCCCCCCGAAATTAGACGACTTCTGGCCGAAGCGACAGAAGTGTCGGGAGAGCTTGTGATACTCCCCCCTGACATTTGACGACTTCTGGCCGAAGCGACAGAAGTGTCGGGAGAGCTTGTGATACTCCCCCTCGGATTTTGACGACTTCTGGCCGAAGCGACAGAAGTGCCGGGAGAGCTTGTGATACTCCCCCCGAAGATTGTACTTTGGTGATACACAAATTTTTGGGACGAGTGTTTTTCGAAGTATGTGACTGTCGGTGAACTATCTATTGTTTTTCCTTTGCTAATCTTTCATATAAATTACCCTTCAAATTGTAACTAAGGCCCCAAACTAGATTCACAAGTCGTAATTTAGCCACTTTGGACGTAAATTAGACTCTGCTAACCCTATTGCTAGCCACTCTGGGCGTAGACTTGGTCGTACGAATCGTAGTTCAGCCTACAGTTAAATTTATGGACAATTTATACTTCTATATTAGCGTAGGGTTACTAGAGATAGAGCAGACGACGAATCAGAGATATTCGACACTCAAAGGTTGCCTTGTAATTCGAAACCTTAACGATGGAGAGAGCTTGTGATACTCCCTCCTGTAGTGTGACGACTTCTGGCCGAAGCGTCAGAAGTGTCGGGAGAGTTTGTGATACTCCCCCCTTGAATTTTGACGACTTCTGGCCGAAGCGACAGAAGTGTCGGAGGAAGCTTGTGATACTCCATCTTGAGATGTTTTTATATTTTTGTAATATTTTTGGAACTCATTTTAACCAATTATTTTGCTTTCTTAATTAATTATTTATTTAATTTATTTATTTATTTGAATTGTAACTAAGACCCGAAACTAGATTCACAAGTCATAATTTAGCCACTCTAGACGTAAATTAGACTCTGCTAACCCTATTGCTAGCCACTCTGGGCGTAGACTTTGTCGTACGAATCGTAGCTCAGTCTACGGCTAAACTCGTGAAATAAATTAAACTTCACAACTAACTTAAGACTCGCTGAGTTAATTGACGTAATAAGTTGGAGATACAAAAATTGTCCGGAATAGGACTTAGAACTTTTTTTGAGAACCTAAGATTCTAGATTTCATTCCCTAATGTGTAGTTGAGCTCTGGCCGAAGCGACAGAGTAACTTTTGGACCCGCATCAAGGCCAAAGCGACAAGATGGGGTAGGATCGTTAAGGCCATAGCGACAAAACGATTTAAATCTATTAAGACCATAGCGATAAAATAGATTTTTGTATTGTGGGTACTTAGAACCTCTTGGGGTTAGGTTTATTTGTAATTATCAACTACCTAAGACTCTACACTTATACCCTAATGTAGTTGAACTCTGGCCGAAGCGACAGAGTAACTTTTGGATCAGCATCAAGGCCAAAGCGACAAGATGGGATGAGATCATTAAGGCCAAAGTGACAAAATGATCTCCAAGTCCATCAAAGCCAAAGCGACAAGATAGAAGAATTATTGAGGCAAAGTGACAAAATAATTCTTGGTCCATTAAGGCCAAAGCGACAAAATGGACCTTGATCTATTAAGGCCAACGCGACAAAATAGATTTCTAATGTAGGGTACTAGTTAGAGTCGTAGGTAGTGATTTCGAAAGAGTGTCACAAAAATAAAATCTAACTATTCTATTTTGTAACTTGTACTAACATAGAGACTAAGAGACTACAATTTAGGACTACAATTGTAGACTTGAACCCTGGTGTATTAGTCAAGCTCCGGCTATAGCGACAGAGTGACTCTCGATCCTCATCAAGGCCATAGCGACAAGATGGGATAGGATCATTAAGGCCAAGGCGATAAAATGATCCTTGGTCTATTAAGGCCATAGCGATAAAATAGATTGAAAACGAGGGTATCGTTGATTGTAGTCGAAAATTTAGAATCTCGAGGCTAGATTCGTAAATGAGAATCCGATTTAGATTCTTAAGTCGCACTTTGGACTCATAAATCGTAAACTAGACTTGTGATCGCAATTTAGCCACTCTGAACGTAAATTGGATTTTGTAACCATCGCTTAGACTCGCGGGTCGTAAGCTAGGTCTGAGCAACGTGTATCATCCAGCCAAAGCGATGGATGATACATGAGGTTGAAGAGACGGATGTCATCTAGCCGGAGCGATGGATGATTGATCCGTCTGAAGCGATGGATGATTATTCTAAACACGATACTGCATATATCTCTATGGATTAAAGAGAGATTTATTTAGAATAATATCGCTATTGAGAATACATGAGAATAGTATAAGCGACAAACAAAAGAATTAACGTATTTTTTGGTCGCTGGTTGCCACTGACAGAAGCATAGCCTGCATGGTTACTCTAGCCAATCCTATCTCTTAACAGGTGATAGTTCCTCACTACTAGCGTGATGTACTTGATTGTGAGTGTGAATTGTGGCTGTGGTTGCCATCATTGTCATAGGATTGAGAGCGTGGGCTATGGTCATAACTGTTACTGGGCCGAGAGTGTGAGCTATGGCTTTCTTGGCCATAACTGTTACCAGACTGAGAGTATGAGTCATGACTTTGGTGGTTACAACTGCTGATGAGAAGCTCCTCTCTGTATCGAGGAGGACTAGTCGAGGTTTCAGAATGGGAACTTGTATCCTCGTATGTATCTTCTTTAGCATAGCGAGGTTTTTTCCGGTTGGACGGCTCGACTCCGCCCAACTTATTATTGTTCTCCTCTTCTATCTCAATGAACGATTGAGCTCGTTGGAAGAGATCGGGGAGGGTCTCCACTTTATGGAGCGTAAGGTTCTGGGCCAAAGGGGAGTAGGGCATTAGCCCATTCATGTACCCCGCTATGGCCAGACTCGGGATTAGGTCGTTCATTTCTGTCATCATCGAAGTGAACTTAATCGTGTAATCCCTCAGAGACAATTTGTTTTGTCGTAATGCGAGTAGTGCGTTGGCACTGTGTTTTATTCTGATCATCCCCACATGTTAGGCGATGAACTTCGAAGAGAGGTCCGCGAAGCTAGAGACCGAGCCAGCTAGCAGACCAGAGAACCACCGATAAGCGTTGCCTTTGAGAGTGTCGGGGAATGCCCGACACAACAGTCCGCTATCGGTGGTTTGCGGTTCCAAGACACTAAGGTAGAGGTTGATGTGATCTTTTGGATCACTCGAACCGTCATACGCTTCTATCTTGGGTACCCGCCAGGTTGGTGGAAAAGATTCTTTCAAAAGGTCCTTGTGAAAAGGAATGCTTTTGATTCTCAAGAACTCGATCGGACTGCTGGCGATCGGATTGTCGGCCAGCTTCCGACGAAGATCTTTCACGAACTTTGTTGTAAGAGTCTTGTGAGTGCGACTCTTGCTAGGTCCAGATTTTTCCTTAGGAGGTGTTGGAGATTTCCTCTTTTTCTCCGTAGACGGAGGATAGTAAGACCCGGATTCACCCGCTCTTTCGCGGGTGATGGCCTTCTTGCCCCTCGCTTTCTCGAGGTTGCTAACTCTTTTTTCTATAGAATCCATAAAGTTAATCCAACCGCCAGGTTAGGTTCGCTCCCCCATTTGATGGGAGTGATGAGGGCACCTTATGTGCCGATAGTGGTATATTGGAGGTTGGTATAGTACGGGAACCAACCCTCCTACCAGAATCTCCTACCTCAGTAGCAATGGCGAGAGCTTTCTTTTTATGATCCTTAGTAAAAGGAGCCATAAATGGGATGGTTGCTTCTATCGGGTCGAAGCAACAAACTACGAGTGGAAGTTCTTCCGAAGTGTCGGAAGCTATGGGTAGGTACCTGCCCCCCCGGGTGTCACAAAACAGAAAAAATTTCGTATAATATTTCTTTGTAGTTTTGTGATCCCCTTGAGCAGTACTACTAGTCCCCAAAGTTTGAAATTAGGAAAAAATATCGAAATTTTTTTGCAATTTTTTTGCAGAAAATCGTGCTGCCGGAGGTGGTTTTCGGGATGCCTGTTTAGACCTAACCCAGAAAAGATTCCTTGCACTGTTGGGAAATTCTGCCTTTTTGTACTCGTAGAGAAAACTTTTTTCACGTGATGTGTGGTCGTAGAATCCCAAAATCAGATCTGGGTATTCCGGAGGTGGACCGACAAAATCACTGGAAGTGAAAAAAGGTAAGAAGCCCCATACTCTTTTTTTTTTACCGAAACGACGATGCGAGTCTAGCCAAAGCGATGGATTTTCGTTTCGGTAAAAAAGCTGGGCTATGCGTGGTCTTATTCAGCCGAAGCGATGAATGAAGACGATGACTTAGTCGACAATTCAAGTGTGGGAATCGCCTACTCAGTGTGGGAGTCGGCGATTCAATTGTGGGAATTGCCTACTCAGTGTGGGAATCGTCGATTCCCTGGATAGGTGATTTTCTATGAAAAATCTAACCTATGTGAAAGTGTAAGTACCAGAGTAAAAGGCATTGACAGCACTTGCTCAAAAAGCTAAAGGAATCGGCGACACCCTATGTGGAGTCGGCGATTCAACTTATTGTCTTTTTGAACCAAGCCGTGGACAGCACTCTTAGCTAGCAGAATAACCCGGAATCGACAACTCACTAAGTGGAGTCGGCGATTGCCTGTGTGAATCGGAGATTCCTTGACACGAAGTCAGCGATTCACCCTAAGGGAATCGAGCCGAACTTTGCGAAGAAAAATTCGCGATTACGACGGGATATCGCAGTTCGATAGTCCCACAGACGGCGCCAGCTGATGAAGTACGAAATCTGCTACCAGTATGCTCGCGGGGTTGCGAGGAGGGCCGGAGGCTTTGGAGTCCACGACGCGCGCTCTACGTCAAATACCTGCACAAGTGGAGGGGAGTCGGCGACTCAGGTGTGGGAGTCGACGACTCGGGCTCCTTTGTTTTCTGGTGTGGAGTGTGTGTGTCAAGTGAAGATGTTGTGAATGGAGGACACCCCTAGGACCCCTTTTATAGGGTCCTAGAGGCGTTTCCATTCAATGGAGTGGGGCCCACCCCATTATGGTATCCTATTGAAGGGTGCCATAATGGTGTGGGCCCGCCCGCATAACGGTTGGGAGTCGGCGACTCAGGTGTGGGAGTCGCCGATCCAGAGGTGGAGTCGCCGATTCCTTGGAGGCCAAGTCCTCGGTCTACCAGACCCGAGTTTCCTGGCCGGAATCGGCGATACACCTCCGGAGTCGGCGACTTGGTAGTCCCAGTCGGCGACTCCCAAGTGTTGCCTTGGGCTCTTGACGTAGACACGTGCTCTGCACCGTGGAAGCCTTCCGGGGGTCCGGCATATAGTGACAGAACCCTATTCCTTGTTTGAAGGGCGCTGCTGGGAGTGACTGACGTAATCAGGCATGTCTCACCACATGGAAACCAAGGCACGATAGTAGAGTCTATCAAACACAAGAGGAACCCAGAAAATCAAGGTTCCAAAAGTTCAGTAGCCCTTTCAATACTTCCCAGCAAGAAATATATGGTAGAGAAAAGAGAAGGATGAAATTCTCAGAACCCATTTCTCTAGATCCCGCCACTAGAGAGATTCGCGAAAAAGACCAAAGGTACTGCAAGTTCCACAGGGATTACGGACATGGAACCAACACCTATACGGGTATTCACCATTCATTCCAGGCTATCTCTGGTATCGTGATCAAGTCTCGGATACTCTATCACCAGTACTCCCCCCCTCGATACGTACTAGGTTTCCTGGGGAATGCTTCCTGGTTTCGTTGATGTGATCTGAGTGTCAGATCCTGCATCACCAGTATTCCCCCCTCCTTTGCTTGCTGTGGTGGGGTTCCTTATGTAAAATCTAAATTGTCGATACATAGTTTGTATTGATAATCATGTTTAATTAACCCTAATCATGTTATTAGTCAATAGGGTGAATTGATATTTTGAATTGAACCTAATCTCAATTAGGTCATATTTAATTCTAGAATTGGTTGACCATGTTTAAACAAAGTCCAAAGTCAATTTAGGGTCAACAAGTCAACATCTTGACTTTACTACTTAATAGGGTGATTTGATTTTGAATTAAACCTAATCTCAATTTATTAGGCTCATATTAAACCCTAGAATTATTTGACCATGTGTAAAATAAGTCAAAACCCTAATTCGTGGTTAATAGGTCAACACTTCTAACCATGTGATTATTATTATTATACTTAACCTTGATTATGCTTGAATTAATATCTTTGATCAAGGAAATAGATTACTCTCACATGGGATAATTAGAAAATATGTTTTTCTTGGACAAAGATATCACATGGGATGAGAAAATGTGATTTTCTTGGATAAAGGAATGTCTCACACGTTGGAGACATACATGCTTTAAAAACTTAATTCAACACATTACCATGTGACTATTATTATTATTTAATCTTGATTATGTTTAAATTAACATCTTTGATCAAGAAATTAGGTCATTCACATGGGTTGAAAAAGAGTGAGTTTCTTGGACAAAGAGAATGACTCACATGGGATTATGCATCCTCACATGATAAAGACAACCACTTACACACATGAAGCTCTCTCACATACGATTGGAGACAACAAGAATCAAAGGGATTATTTCAAGAATAAAAGAGCTTAGTTTCTTAAAATAAGAGCTTATTTTCATTGAAGAAAAAAAGAATCTCCAGCATAATTTGGATTCCCAACTGAATCGACGATTCCCAACTGAATCGCCGATTCCCAATTGAATCGCCGATTCCCACACTGAGTCGGCGATTCCCACACTTAAATTGTCGATTCGGTCATCGTCTTCATTCATCGCTTTGGCTGAATAAGATCACTCATAGCCCAACTCTTTGACTGAAACGAAAATCCATATCTTTCGCTGGATTCGCATCGTCGTTTCGGTAAAAAAAAAAGTTTGGGATTCTGTATGGGGCTTTTCGTCTTTTTTCACTTTCAGTGATTCTGTCGGTCCACCTCCGGAATACCCATATCTGATTTCGGGATTCTACGACCACACATCACGTGAAAAAAGTTTTCTCTACGAGTACAAAAAAGCAGAATTTTCCAACAGTGCAAGGAATCCTTTTTGGGATAGGTCTAAATAGGCATCTCAAAAACGACCTCCGGAGGCACGATTTTCTGCAGAAAAATTGCAAAAAATTTGCGAAATTCTTTGCTCATTTCAAACTTTGGAGACTAGTAGTACTGCTCAAGGGGGTCACAAAACTACAAAGAAATATTGTACAAAATATTTTTTGTTTTGTGACGCCCGGGGGGGCAGGTACCTATCCATAGCTTCCGACACTTCGGAAGAACTTCCACTCGTAGTCTGTTGCTTCGACCCAATAGAAGCAACCATCCCATTTATGGCTCCTTTTACTAAGGATCATAAAAAGAAAGCTCCCTCTATTGCTACTGAAGTAGGAGCTTCTGGTAGGAGGGTTGGTTCACGTACTATACCAACCTCCAATACACCATTGTCGGCACATGAGGAGCTCTCAACAGTCCCATCAAATGGGGGAGTGAACCTAACTCCTGCGCTAGAAGAGAAGTTGATTAACTTTATGGATTCCATAGAAAAAAGAGTAAGCAACCTCGAGAAAGCGAGGGGCAACAAGACCATCATCCGCGAAAGGAGCAGGTGAATCTGGGTCTTACCATTCTCCATCTGCGGAGAAAAAGAGGAAATCTCCAGTGCCTCCTAAAGCAAAGGCTGGACCTAGCAAGAGTCGCATTGACAAGACGTTTACAACAAGGTTCGTGGAAGATCTCCGTCGGAAACTGGCCGACAATCCAGTCGCCAGCAGTCCGATCGAGTTCTTGAGAATGAAAAGCGCTCCTTTTCATAAGGACCTTTTGAAAGAATCTTTCCCACCAACCTGGCGGGTACCCAGGATAGAAGCGTATGACGGTTCGAGTGATCCAAAAGATCACATCAACCTCTACCTTAGTGTTTTGAAACCGCAGACCACCGATAATGGACTATTGTTTCGGGCATTCCCCGACACTCTCAAAGGCAGCGCTTATCGGTGGTTCTCTGGTCTGCCAGCTAGCTCAGTCTCCAGCTTCGCGTACCTCTCTTCGAAGTTCATCGCCCAACATGTGGGGATAATCAGAATAAAACACAGTGCCAACGCACTGCTGGCATTACGACAGAACAAACTGTCTATGAGGGATTACACGATTAAGTTCACTTCGATGATGACAGAAGTGAACGACCTAATCCCAAGTCTGGCCATAGCGGGGTACATGAATGGGCTAGTACCCTACTCCCCTTTGGCCCAGAATCTTACGCTCCATAAAGTGGAGACCCTGCCTGACCTCTTCCAACGAGCTCAATCGTTCATTGAGATAGAAGAGGGGAACAATAATAAGCTGGACGGAGTCGAGCCGCCCAGCCCGTAAAAACCTCGCTATGCTAAAGAAGATACATACGAGGATACAAGTTCCCAGTCTGAAACCTCGACTAGTCCTCCTCGATGTAGAGAGGAGCTTCTCATCAGCAGTTATGACCACCAAAGTCATAACTCACACTCTCAGTCTGGTGACAGTTATGGCCACGAAAGTCATAGCTCACACTCTCCGCCCAGTAACAGTTATGACCATAGCCCACGCTCTCAATCCTATGACAGTGATGGCAACCAGAGCCACAGTTCACACTCACAATCAAGTGCATCACACTAGTAGTGAGGAACTATAACCTGTTAGAAGATAGGATTGGCCAAAGTAACCATGCAGGCTATGCTTCTCACAGTGGCAACCAGCGACCAAAACATGTCGATTATTTTGTTTATCGCTCATACTATTCTTATGTATTCTCAATAGCGATATTATTCTAAATAAATCTCTCTTTAATCCATAGAGATATATGCAGTATCATATTTAGAATAATCACCTGTCGCTTCAGATGGATCAATCATCCACGCTTCGGCTGGATGACGTCCGTCTCTTCAACCTCATATATCATCCATCGCTTTGGCTGGATGATACCCGTCGCTCAAACCTAGCTTACGACCCACGAGTCTAAGTGATGGTCACAAATCATGTCCTAAGTACAAATGAACCTAAGAGGTTCTAAGTACCCACAACACATACGATTCAACCCCATCTTGTCGCTATGGCCTTGATGAGGGTAAAAAGTTACTCTATCGCTTCGGCCAGAGTTCAACTACACATTAGGAAATGAAATCTAGTCTTAGGTTCTCAAAAAATCATAAGTCCTATTTCCGATAATTTTTGTATCTCCAATCCATTACGTCACTTAGTTTTGTGAGTCTTGGTTAGTTGCGAAGTTTAATTTATTTCGCTAGTTTAGCCGTAGATTGAGCTACGATTCGTACGATCAAGTCTACGCCTAGAGTGGCTAGCAATAGGATTAGCAAAGTCTAAATTACGTTCAGAGTGGCTAAATTACGACTTGTGAATCTAGTTTCGGGTCTTAGTTACAATTCAAAAAATAAATTAAATAAACAATTAATTAAGAAAGCAAAATAATTGATTGAGTTCCAAAAAATTACAAAAATATCAAAACATTACAAGAGGGGGAGTATCACGAGCTCTCCCGACACTTCTGTCGCTTCGGCTAGAAGTCATCAAAACCCTCACAGTTACCCAAAACTTAGGAGTCGACGATTGGGTCACCCAGTCGCCGACTCAGGGTAAAACAACATTACATTTCCAGGAGGGAGTATCACAAGCTCTCTCCGACACTTCTGTCGCTTCGTCCAAAAGTCGTCATGTTTCAAGAGAGAGTATCACAAGCTCTCTCAGGCATCAGGGTTCAAACTTAAGTTGTAATTGGAAATTACAAACGTAAACCTCGAGTTTGAAAATTTTGCATCCTTCGGATTTATCATTCGCGCTATCTTTTACAACTCTACATTAATCTGGAGGTATAAATTATCCGCAAATTTAACCATAGGCTGAGCTACGATTCGTACGACCAAGTCTACGCCCAAAGTGGCTAGCAATAGGGTTAGCAGAGTCTAATTTACGTCCAGAGTGGCTAAATTACGACTTGTGAATCTAGTTTCAAGCCTTAGTTACAATTTAAAGGGTAATTTATATGAAAGATTAGCAATGAAAAAACAAAAGATAGACCATTAACAATCACTTCGAGGGGTAGTATCACAAAATCTCCCGACACTTCTGTCACATTGGATAGAAGTCGTCACATTTCGAGGGTGAGTATCACAAACTCTCCCGACACTTCTGTCGTTTCAGCCAGAAGTCGTCAAATTTCGAGGGGGAGTATCACAAACTCTTCCGACACTTCTGTCACTTTGGATAGTGATGAAGCACTGAATCTGCTACCAGGGCTCGCGGTGGTGCGAGGTTGATACCGGAGGCTTTGGAGTCCACGACGCACGCTCTACGTCAAAATACCTGCAAGTGAAACTAGGCGATTCTAATGAGACTCGCCGAGTTTCGTAGTAGTGTGCTCTGGTGTGAGAGTGGAACTTGAATCCTTCCTTTGAGTGTCCCCTTGGGACCCTTTTTATAGGGTCTCGGAGGGCGCACTCATCGGCAGAGATCGCGTCTATGGTCATATATGGTAACATTTATGACGTTGGCTGTCGCCGAGTAACGGTCGTAAGTCGCCGATTCAGGTATGGAAGTCGCCTAGTTAAGGGCTAACTCGGCGAGTTTCTAGGGCCAAGATGTACAGTCTACCATACTGCCGATCTTGCCTTAACTCGGCGAGTTATCCTGTATGTCGGTGACTTGGTAGTCCAATTGGGCGACTTTACGGGCTAACTCGGCGATCTGGACGATGAACGTGTTCCGCATCGTGGGAGCTCTCCGGGGGTCCTGCCATAGCGACGGAGCCCTAGTCCTTGTTGAGAGGCGTTGATGGGTAGTGACTGGTGTAATCAGGCATGTCTCACCAGTACTCCCCCCTGAAGAGAGCACAAGAAACATGGTGTATCACCAGTACCCCCCGTCAATCAAGGTTCAAAGTGTTTGATCCAGCACCAAGGCCAAAGCGACAAGATGAGATCGAATCATCCGCCCACAGTGACGTAATGATTCAGAATCCATAGGCCAAAGCGACAAGAATGGATCGAGTTCCAGGCCACGGTAACTCATGTTTATAGTCCTTCCCTGATCAGGGGCGACTGCACTGTGTTATCGAGGCCGAAGCGACAAGATAAATTCCGGCCAAAGCGACGGAATCGATTAAGGCTATTCAGCGACATAATCGGGTTCTTGCCAGAGCGATAGAACCAAGTTCTAGCCGGAGCGATAGAAATAATGTTTATAGTCCACTCTGATCAAGAGCGACTTAAAGTCCGCAACGACGGCCCCCTTCAAGGCTTTTTAGCGACAAGATGGGTTGAGAATCGTTAATGCCAAAGCGACAGAACGATTTCTAGTGTATCAAGGCAGAATGCGACAAGATACTTAGACTCACTATTAGAGTCTTATTCTGGCCAAAGCGACAGAATAATACCTGCAAAAAAGAAAAATATTCTGGCCAAAGCGACAGAATAATACCTGCAAAACAACAAAAGAAAATATCCTGCAAAACAACTAGATCAGTCTGAAAACGCATATGTTTATTGACCGACAATACCTCTTGCGATACTCTTTTCCTTACTTTAGCCAATCCTTGGTGAATCTGGCCGAAGCGACAGACTGACCGTGTTTATGTATAACGACTTCTAGCCAAAGCGATAGAAATGTCGGGAGAGCTTGTGATCCTCCCCCCTGAGGTTTGACAATTTCCGGCCGGAGCGACAGAAAAGTCGAGAGAGTTTGTGATACTCCCCCCTGAGTTTTAACGATCTCTAGCCAAAGCGATAGAAATATCGGGAGAGCTTGTGATACTCCCCCCTGAGGCTGTAGAAGGGGGCTTGTGATTTTCCCCCTAAGATACTGTGTATATCCTAAGTCGGCGACTTAAGGTGTTAACTCGCCGACTTAGCATTGGAGGTATTTTTGAGAAACCTGGAGGTTCGCTGACCTAGGTCGGCGACTTTTCTATAAACTCGGCGAGTCTTAGTATGAGCTGGCGGATCTCTTCGAGAATCCTTAGGATCTTGGGAAATATTTGCAAATTTTCCAAATATGGAAATTTCCTCCTCGTATCCCGTGATTTTTTCCCCAAACTCGGCGAGTTTGCGAGAGACTCGCCGAGTTTGCGGATTTGGAGATCAATTAGTGATTTTTCTTCGCGTAATTTGTAGATTCTCCGGGGGGGGTTTGCAATTTGTCCAGGGTCTATAAATAGTGAGTTGATTATTTTAATCCGTACATCACTTTCCCTGATTTTGCTTAAACCCTAATCCTTTTCTAAGTCGCCGAGGTTCTTCCTAACTCGCCGACTCTCATCACAACCACCAGAACTTTCAACCAAGTCGCCGAGTCTACCTCTAAATCGCCTACTTATGGCAGACGAACCGTCTCTACCTAGACTGACCATGTCGGAGACCGAAGCTCTGGTCGCCGACATTCTGAATGAGGATATTGACGAAGGCCTGACGGGGGTGCTCGACACCGTCGAGTCTCCGATTCCCTCGCCTTCGCGCGCTGGGTCGGAGATTCCGACTGTCGACGCGCCACAGGACGTTAGGTTCTTGGCTACTGCCCGCGAGTTGCTCGGGCTGACTCCTGAGAGCTGGCCGAGTTCCCAAAAGAACTCGGCGAGTTTGAAGGATAACTCGATGGCTCTTGTCGTGGTAGAGCCTTCTGTTGAACCGGGTGAGATCCCCCCGACTCTTGCAGTTAAGTCGGCAAGTCCCCTTGGGAAGTCGCCGGCCAAAGGCAAGGGGGGTGTCCCCATGTTTAAGAGACCTCGCCGAGTAATTCAACTCGGATCGGCGAGTTCCGTACCAATATCAGCGAGTTCAGCTCCTAAGTCGCCGACATTGCCCCCAAACTCGGGGCTTGAAATTGAAGATTTTCCACCTATCCAAGCGGTGGATGTTGACAGGCCGGATGATGAATCTGAGAGGCCAAAGAAGAGAAAGAGGAAGCACCCTAAACATGCTAGGGACTCTTCCGACAAGCCTGACAACACGAGTGCCCCCATTCCTCATATTTATGGGATGGGTGGTAGAGGAAAGATACACTTCCCCTCTGCGGAGGATGTAAGGGTGTCTGAGCCCTTTGACTACACTCAGGATATTCCAGTTGACCGCGGCCAGAGCCGAAGCCGCGAGGACCGATCGAATACTCCTCCTCCTCCTATGGAAATGGACAAGGATGGAGATCATATAAACCTCCCATTCTACGAGGGAGTTGAGAACCACACCGGCTACGCACACTGTGAAACTTTGCCAGGTGGTGAAATCAGACTGTTGCCCCTCTGTGATACTGACGAGGGGTCTTTTGAAGAGGTTTCTGTCAATGCGCCTCTCGTGCCTCAAAACGAGACTGCGCATCCATTTTCGATAACCTCAGCACTTGAAGCCCGCGAGATTCTGCGCGGGATTCGCATATCTGGGCACCTGCGATTCTGGGGATCGCAATATCAGCCCACGAATCTGCCCCCAGCCTTGTTTCAAGCCATCCCCCGTCTCTACTTCAGACACTTCTCGATGCTGCCGATTCCAGCGCTGATGAGTGAAGTGCTTCTTCATGGGGGGGTGTCGCTGTCGAAGATGCAGGCAGCTTTCTTTGTATATCTGAGAGGGTTCTCCAACATCTGTTGGAGTTTGAATATCCCCGCGACCGCCGCCTTATTCTTCTGGTTTTACAAGTTTGGGAAGGCACCCGCTTCCGAATCTGGTCGGTTAGGGTTGGCAAAGCGGTTCAGCGGAAGAGAGCTGATCATAGAACTCCCCACTAACTATGGGCCACAGTGGAAGAGCGAGTTCTTTTTTATTGAATCTACTTTTGTACTCGGGAGCCGCGAGAGGTGGGCCAATGCTCGCCGCGTACACCTGGATGTTCCTTGCGCCCTGAGCAAGGCTGAACTGAAGCGGGTGAAGAAGATCTCTTCTACTCTCGCTTCTTTTGAATGTGGGCAAGGAATTCCTTTCGCTTTGTGCCAGCGAGAGGACTTTACTTTTTCTGACGTGGCACACTACCTGCGGTCAGAGGACCCTTCTGGAAATCCGATTAAGAAGAAGAAGGGTGCGCATCTATACCGCGAGGCGGTCCTTCCACACTTGGCCGTGAGACTTCGCGGCGCTAAGCTGATACGAGAAAGGAAGGCCCAAGAGATTGGCCCCCGCAGAACGTTCGAGACTGGGTCGAGCTCGAGGTCTGTGCCTGAATTCGCCCCCTTCCACACCACATTTGATTATCCTGGTTTGTTTGCCGATGAAGGGGTGCGGACGAAGGCTGCCCAGCTGCTTCTGACTAAGCCTGGGGATTGGATACGCGAAGAACTTGGAAAAGCTATATCTGTTGTAAGTGATTCGCAATCACCTTTCATTTACATTTGTTTCATTTTATTTTACTAATTGATTGTTTTGTTTTGTAGGTCGCGTATCTATCGAATGCAACCATTGGGATGCAATCTGCAAACGACACACTCCGTTCTCAACAGGAGTATAACAAGCTTGATGACAAATATCAAGCTGTCTGCAAAGAGGTGTGGTCGTTGAGGAAGACCCTCCAACGGAATAAGAAGTTGGAGGAACAAGCTGCTGAGCACGAGAAAGCGATGGCGGCGAAGAACAAAGAGTGCGCTACGCACCGATCTGAAATTGCTGATCTTCGCCGAAGCTGTGACTCTCTGAAAGATAATGAGTCGCTTCTCACTGCTGTTCGAAAACAGGTTGATACGCTGAAGACGCAGCTAGATGTGGAAGTGGGAAATGCGATGATTTCTGAAACACAGATTCAGAAATTGCAAGTTGAAGTTTCTGAGTCCACTTCCGCTTTGAAGGATTTACAAGATCGCTTCTCTTGAACCATAGAGGAGTCGAAGAAGATGAAGGAAGCTCTGGACGCTTCTTCTGAGAAGGTGAAGGACTTGGAGTTCGAAGTTGATGGTCAATCCGATCAACTCCAAGACGTGAAATTTTTCGGACCTCACGTTTTTACGAGTCTGCCTGCCAACTACATTTCAGATATTATGGCGTGGCTAGAAGAACATCCTGAAGTGCAGCTGGAGCACAAGGAAGCCTTGGATAAGATCAAGAGCGATGTTCGTAACGCGAGGAAAGAAGAGGATTAGAATAGAACTATGTAATAGCTTCTCTTCTTAAAATTTTGTAGTGGATTCTGTAATTTATATTTTGTGTTAATGAAATATGTTTTTAGAGTTAAACTAGATTCATAAATCGTAACTTAGTCGCTCTGGACGTAAGTTAGATTCTTAGGACATAGGTTTAGTCGTACGAATCGTAGTTGGATCTAAACTAGAATCATAAATTGTAACTTAGTCGCTTTTGGACGTAAGTTAGATTCTTTTTACTTAGCCACTTAGGACGTAGGTTTAGTTGGACTTAAACTAGATTCTCAAATCATAAGTTAGATTCTTAGTCACTTAGGACGTGAGTTTGGAAAAACTCGACTTAACTAGATTCCCATATCGTAACTTAGTCACTTTTGGACGTAAGTTAGATTCTTAGTCACTTAGGACGTGAGTTTGGAAAAACTCGACTTAACTAGATTCCCAAATCGTAACTTAGTCGCTTTTGGACGTAAGTTAGATTCTTAGTCACTTAGGACATAAGTTAGGTCGTATGAATCGTAGTTAAACTCGATAGATGAAAGTGGTTTGATATCCACTAGTTCTTGATTCGCTCGTGCGAATAAGAG
This sequence comes from Zostera marina, assembly GCA_001185155.1. Taxonomy (NCBI): domain Eukaryota; kingdom Viridiplantae; phylum Streptophyta; class Magnoliopsida; order Alismatales; family Zosteraceae; genus Zostera; species Zostera marina. The sequence goes on from LFYR01001290.1 coordinate 65,807, forward strand.
TTGTGGTCACAACGCTTCTCTGAATTGGACCTATTTATTCTAACCCTGGATTTGAACCCTTGACGATTTAGTCCGACTCCTAGTGAGGGAGTGACTTGTTGATCCATATCAAGGCTTTTTAGCGACGAGATTGGATAGGATCATTAGGGCCGTAGCGACGGAATGATCTTTGTTCTACTGAGGCCAAAGCGACACAATAGATTTAGGGTATCCATACGGCTTAGAATGCGTAAATATATTTTATAAGTAGCTAACATACATACTAGGAAAACTAAAGAAAATAAACTTGATGCTTGTGAGTACTATGCGTAGTACTGCTGCATGTTGTCCGCATGCCAGGTGTTAGGAACCATTGTTCCATCCTGTCGTCGTAGGCGATAAGTTCCTGGCCTTATCTCCTCCTCAACGATGTAGGGGCCTTCGAAGTTGGAAGATAGTTTATTTCTTGGCCTATTCCTTTCTGTTATGCTAGCCTTCCGCGTGACGAGAGTTCCTGGCAAGAAAACTTTTTTGCGTACTTGGCGATTGTGGTATCTTGATACGCTTGCCTTGTTAGATTCGTTTCGCAGGTCCGCCTCGTCACGTGTTTCATCCCTTAACTCTAGCTCTGTGGCTAGGTTTTGGTCATTTACTTGTTGGTCGTACTTCGAGACTCGATACGTTGGTATACTCATCTCGATTGGTACGACTGCTTCTACTCCATAGGTCATGGCAAAAGGGGTGTTGCCCGTGGGGTTCTTACTCGTTGTGCAATATGCCCATAGGATTTCGCACAACTTGTCCGCCCAGGCCCCTTTGGCTGATTCGATTTTCTTTTTCAATCCCTGTATGATGGCCTTGTTTGTGACCTCCACTTGCTCGTTTGCCTGAGGTCGGTAAACGGAGGTGAAGTGGAGCTTTATGTTTAGGTCCTCGCACATTCTTGAAAATTTTCCCCCCGTGAACTGTGAGCCATTGTCCGTGACAATCATCCTCTCGAATCGGGAATTAGGACCGATGTCTGCTTGGATCACGAGTGGATCCTCGTGAGGTTGCAAGACATCGTCCAGGTCCTCTTCGAAGAAGTATATTGACTTCTCCTCGCGGACCCGCTTTCCGTTGTCTCGAGGTGTTGATTGTGACATCAGCACCTTTCGGGAATATCCCCTATTCTGGCCAACGGATCCACCACCAAATATCATATTGATGGTCTTCCGCTGGCGGTTTTCGCTGTTGTCGCTATCTGACGAAGGAGAGCGTGGACGCTTCCCCTTTGGGTCAGATTTGCAGTTGTCCCGTCCTCGGGATTTCTTGACGAAGTTGCCAAGTTCTCCCTTAGAGATCAACTGCTCGACGAAAGTCGAGAACTCCCTACAGTGGTCTGTTAAGTGGCCGCAGTCGTTGTGAAATTTACAGTATTTCCCAGATTGCGTGCGGCCCTCTTTGCCTGCAGGGTCTAAAGAGCGAGGGACAGGTAGGTCCGCTCGACTCTTTAGTTTCTCAAACAGCTCGCCTTTGCTTATTATAAGCGGGGTGTTCTTTTTCTATAGTGGAACTGCACCCTTAGGCGGTTTGCTGGTTGAGGTTTGGTATACCTTGTTATCATGCTTAGGCTTCCATTCTTTTTTGGAAGGCTCGGCCTTGTTACTGGTATACCTGTTAGAGGTATCGCGGAAATTGTTGTTTCCGCTATACCCCTTCCTCTCATACTTAGGCTTTTTGAAGCTAGGAGTCCCAAGTTCAGCTAGCTTGTTCTCGTCCTCCTCTTCCACCTCAATGTACAATTGAGCGCGTTGGAAGAGGTCGGGCAGAGAACTCACCTTGTAGAGAGTCAGATTTTGGGCCAGAGGGGAGTAGGGTACTAATCCTCTAATGTATCCCGCTATGGCCACACTCGGGATTAGGTCGTTCACCTCTGTCATCATAGTGGTGAACTTGACCGTATAATCCCTCAGAGACAGCTTGTCCTGTCTGAGTGCCAGGAGTGCGTTGGCACTATGTTTAATCCTTATCATCCCCACGTGTTGGGCGATAAATTTGGATGAGAGGTCTGCAAAGCTGGTGACTGAGCCAGCTGGCAGACCAGAGAACCATCGATAAGCGCTTCCCTTGAGAGTGCCGGGGAATGCCCGACACAGCAGCCCATCATCGATGGTTTGCGGTTCCAAGACGTTGAGGTAGAGGTTCACGTGATCTTGAGGATCACTTGAACCGTCGTATGCCTCGATTCTTGGTACCCGCCAGTTGGGTGGGAAAACTCCCTTTAAAAGGTCCTCGCTAAGAGGAGCACTTTTAACCCTCAGGATTTCGTGCGGG
>LFYR01001290.1:85331-99855 GCA_001185155.1 Zostera marina
TATCACAAACTCTCCCGACTTTTCTGTCGCTCCGGTCGGAAATAGTCAAAATTCGGGGGGGAGTATCACAAGCTCTCCCGACATTTCTATCGCTTTGGCTGGAAATTGTCAAAACTCGGGAGAGAGTATCACAAGCTCTCCCGACACTTCTGTCGCTCTGGCCAGAAGTCGTCATACATAAACACGGTCAGTCTGTCGCTTCGGCCAGATTCACCAAGGATTGCCTAAAGTAAGGGAAAGAGTATCGCAAGAGGTATTTTCGGTCAATAAACATATACGTTCTCAGACTGATCTAGTTGTTTTGCAGGATATTTTCTTTTGTTGTTTTGCAGGGAATATTCTGTCGCTTTGGCCAGAATATTTTGCTTTTTTGCAGGTATCATTCTGTCGCTTTGGCCAGAATAAGACTCTAATAGTGAGTCTAAGTATCTTGTCGCATTCTGCCTTGATACACTAGAGATCGTTCTATCGCTTCGGCCTTAGCGATTCTCAACCCATCTTGTCGCTAAAAAGCCTTGAAGGGGGCCGTCGTTGCGGACTTTAAGTCGCTCTTGATCAGAGAGACTATAAACATTAGTTCTATCGCTCCGGCTAGAACTTGGTTCTATCGCTCTGGCAAGAACCCGATTATGTCGCTGAATAGCCTTAATCGATTCCGTCGCTTTGGCTGGAATTTATCTTGTCGCTTCGGCCTCGATAACACAGTGCAGTCGCCCCTGATCAGGGAAGGACTATAAACATGAGTTACCGTGGCCTGGAACTCGATCCATTTCTAGTCACTTTGGCCAGTGGATTCTGAATCATTACGTCACTGTGGGCGGATGATTCGATCTCATCATGTCGCTTTGGCCTTGGTGCTGGATCAAACACATTGAACCTTGCTTGAGGGGGGGGTACTGGTGATACACCATGTTTCTTGTGCTCTCTTCAGGGGGGAGTACTGGTGAGACATGCCTGATTACACCAGTCACTACCCATCAATGCCTCTCAACAAGGACTAGGGCTCCGTCGCTAAGGCAGGACCCCCGGAGAGCTCCCACGGTGCGGAACATCGTTCTTCGCCCAGATCGCCGAGTTAGCCCGTAAGTCGCCCGATTGGACTACCAAGTCGCCGACATACAGGATAACTCGCCGAGTTAAGGCAAGATCGGCAGTATGGTAGACTGTACGACTTGGCCCTAGAAACTCGCCGAGTTAGCCCTTAACTAAGCGACTTCCATACCTGAATCGGCGACTTACGACCGTTACTCGGCGGCAGCCAACGTCATAAATGTTACCATATATGACCATAGGCGCGATCTCCGCCGATGAGTGCGCCCTCCGAGACCCAAAAGGGGTCCCAAGGGGACACTCAAAGGCACGATTCAAGTTCCACTCTCACACCAGAGCACTACACTACGAAACTCGCCGATTCTCACTAGAATCGCCTAGTTTCACTTGCAGGTATTTTGACGTAGAGCGTGCGTCGTGGACTCCAAAGCCTCCGGCATCAACCTCGCACCACCGCGAGCCCTGGTAGCAGATTCAGTGCTTCATCAACCCCTGTGTTGCTCCGGTGATCTTGACCGGCTTTGCTCCGACCAACTTACAGAAATACCATCTTCTGGCATTGACTCTACAAATAGCCGAGGGTCCTCACACGTATGCTGCTGAGAGTGATAGGGTGCTTCTTCGATATTCTCTTCCAAGTGCACCGGTTCGCCCGCACCTTGATTTTCAAGAGGAACCGTTGGCAGCCGATTCCTGTGCGCCTCTGCCGCCGAGTTTTCTAAGTTTTCCTCCATACGAATTATCCTCTCCGGCTGCTCTGAATCCATTTCGCGTGTTCGATTCACGTCAGGTTCACCACTGATCGCGTCCCTCTGGGAAGGTGACTGATCTTCTCTATTCCCGTATAATCACAAGTATCTTACAAGTAAGTTCTAAATATATTACAAGTAAATCTCCCCCTCTACACTTCACCCCTAGTGGTATTTATACAATTTCCTATCGGACGCTGGTTCCTACGCTTTCGGATTAGGATCCGGTTTAACGGATCCAACCTATTTGGGATGCAACCCTTGGATGATTAACTGATCCGGTCGACAGGTCCGCCCCGGTCCACCCGGCCGGGTGAATGCCCGTGAGGCAACTTGGGCCTTCCTTCTTTCGTTCACCTTATTGGGCCTTGCTCTTGGGTTCCTTTGTGGGCCTGGACTGATGAATTAGGGGTACCATCAAAGCTGATGTAGCCATAGTATCTCACATTGAGCTTTATTAATGGCTCTATATTCAGCTTCACAAGATGATAAGGAAACAGTATCTTGTTTCTTAGATTTTCAGGAAATTAAAGATGTTCCTAAGAACATACAGTATCCTGATAATGACTTTCTGCTTATTTGGCATGAAGCCCAATCTGAGTCACAATACCTATGAAGATCCATTTGGTTTTCAATTTTTTATAATAGTCCCTGTCCAGGGGCATTTTATAGATATCTTATTACTTTGAGTAAGACTTGAAAATGAATCTCATTTGGGTTCCCCATAAATTGGCTTAACCAATGGACAGGGAAGCTTAGATCAGGTCTAGTGATGTTTAAATAAATCAGTTTTAACTACTAGAGACCTATAAAATGTTGGGTTTGTTAAGACCTTGGCCTTTTCATTTTTTAGATTTATATGCCTCTCCATGGGTATTTTTGATGGTTTTGCATCCATCTGACCACTCTCTTCTAGGATGCCAAGTGCATACTTTCTTTGTGATAAATATATGCCTTCTGATGGGTATGAGACTTCAATAGCTAAGAAGTAGGATAATTTTCCTAAATCTTTAATTTTAAATTTTTTTTCAATATTTTTCTTGATTAGGAATATTTCTGTTTCATTATTCTCTGTGGTGATAATATCATCAACATAGACTAATAGGTATATTGTATTTTCATTGTTGTTTCTAACAAACAATGTATCTGAGTTATATGATCCAGGATACTCTGGATTTGATAGATCATTTTCTTTTGATCTTGTATCTGAATTATTTTTCAGAATATCTTTATTCTCTGATCTAATATCTCTATATATGAAAGTCAGAGTTTTTTATTTTATTTTTATCTTGGTTATAACTTTTATAGTTGATGGGGGTGAAACCCGACCAGTACTCCAAGACGCGCAAGCAAGCGCCAAGTGAGAAACTCCGTGGGAAATCGGACCGGAACTCAAGTACGCAGAGCTCTGCTTCGCTAGGAATCCTTCAGCTCCAAATGACCTGCCTTTAATGAGTGGGGGATGCCTCCTATTTATAGGGATTCTTATGGAGGTAATCTGGTCATTTGGACAGTAACAGCCTAACTGCCTAACTGATCAGATCGAGGCCCAAGGTCGACTTTCCAGAGATCGACTTTCTGAGGATCGACTTTCCTGGGGATCGACTTTATTCAGAAGTCGATCCTAGGGAAGTCGATCCTCAGGAAAGTCGGTCTTCCTAGGATTCGACTTGGGACCTCCCCAACCCTAGAATAGGTACCTCAACTCATCTTAGGCTATCCGGACTTCTAATTGCTGGTAAGTTGTGACCGGGTTCAGGATACTGTATCACCAGTACTCCCCCCTCCTCTGCGTTATTAGATATCTTGGGATACATCTTTTAGTACCATGGTCTGTGTGTTGGACCTTGTACTATCAGTATTCCCCCCCTCTTTGCGTGCTGGGGTGTAGGTTTTTGGTGATGTCCCAGGATGCGAGATCCTCTCTCACCAGTTCTCCCCCCCTCTATGCTTGCGAGGTTATATCTATGCTTCCACGGAGGTTGTCACATGCTTTTGCTAACTATTGTTCGGTTTGTCCTAGCTGAAGCATACTCCTTGCACACTTGCCTAGCCCGATTTTCGGACGGAACCCTGCTTGCCCACCTTGACGCCTTGCCTGAGCTATCTTTGAGCAATGTTCGAGTCCCCTTCCCTGTGGCTGGGGTTGAGAGTTCTCTCTTTTGAGCTCTCTTGCCTCCCTCAATCTTGTTGTTTTTGCGGTTGAGGTTGAGCGTGCTTCCTCGTCTACCTATGTTCTTCCATAGGTGAGGTTTATTTTTTGAATACTTGCCCCATTCTTTTGCTCGCTGCTTCTGCGGCTGAGGTTGTGCGTGATCCCTCATCTACCTATGTTCTTCCATAGGCGATGACTATTTTTTGAATACTTGCCCCCTCCCTTTGCTCGCTGCTTCCGCGGCTGAGGTTGAGCGTGGTCCCTCGTCTACGTTCATCCGTAGGTGAGGACTATTTTTTTTTTGAATACTTGCCCCCTCCCTTTGCTCGCTGCTTCTGCGGCTGAGGTTGAACGTGGTCCCTCGTCTACCTACGTTCTTTCGTAGGTGAGGACTATTTTTCGAATACTTGCCCCCTCCCTTTCCTCGCTGCTTCCGCGGCTGAGGTTGAGCGTGGTCCCTCGTCTACCTACGTTCTTCCGTAGGTGAGGACTATTTTTGAGTACGTCCCTCGTCTACCTACGTTTTTCTGTAGGTAAGGTTTACTCTTGAACACTTACCCCTCTGTCTACGTTTTTTGTAGAAGGGGCATGTGTTTTGGTGATGTTCCCCCCGTCTACATACGTTCTTCCGTAGGTGAGGTTCACTTTTGAGTACGTCCCTCGTCTATCTACGTTCTTCCGTAGGTGAGGTTCACTCTTGAGTACGTTCCTCGTCTACCTACGTTCTTCCGTAGGTGAGGTTCACTCTTGAACACTTACCCCTCTGTCTACGTTCTTTGTAGAAGGGGCCTGTGTTTAGCCGATGTGTCCCCCGTCTACCTACGTTCTTCCGTAGGTGAGGTTCACTTTTGAATACGTCTCTCGTTTAACCTACGTTCTTCCGTAGGTGAGGTTCACTCTTGAGTACGTCCCTCGTCTACCTAAGTTCTTCCGTAGGTGAGGTTCACTCTTGAGTACGTCCCTCGTCTAACCTACGTTCTTCCGTAGGTGAGGTTCACTCTTGAGTACGTCCCTCGTCAACCTACGTTCTTCCGTAGGTGAGGTTCACTCTTGAGTACGTCCCTCGTCTAACCTACGTTCTTCCATAGGTGAGGTTTACTCTTGAACACTTACCCCTCTGTCTACGTATTTTGTAGAACGGGTGTGTGTTTTGCCGATGGTTCTCCCGTCTACCTACGTTCTTCCGTAGGTGAGGTTCACTCTTGAGTACGTCCCTCGTCTAACCTACGTTCTTCCGTAGGTGAGGTTCACTCTTGAACACTTATCCCTCTGTCTACGTTCTTTGTAGAAGGGGCGTGTGTTTAGCCGATGTGTCCCCCGTCTACCTACGTTCTCCCGTAGGTGAGGTTCACTTTTGAGTACGTCCCTCGTCTAACCTACGCTCTTCCGTAGGTGAGTTTCACTTTTGAGTACGTCACTCGTCTACCTACGTTTTTCCGTAGGTGAGGTTCACTCTTTTTCTTGGGTGGGATACGCATCCTGACTCTGTTACTATCAAGACTTTCTCTGCCCACGTTCTTCTATAGATAGTGTTAATTTGGCGTCCTACTTTGTTACTGCGTCCTGTAACTGTAGGAGTTCAAATATCTTAGAATGGCTCAGTTCATTTTGCTGTCGTATCGCCGCCCGAGTTATTTTTTCTGTGTGGATTTCCACGATTCCTCAGGAGCATTTCGCCTACACCCTCCTGCCTTGGTGTGCTTCCGCCATTTTAACTTGTCATGATTCTTTTTTTCTTTACCCCCCCTGCGTGGGAAAAAAAATTGATTCTCCTGTCTTGGCGTACTTTCGCAATTCCAACTTGTCAGGGTTCTTTTTTCTACACCCCTCCTGCATGGGAAGAAAATGTCTATCCCCTCCTGCCTTGGCGTACTTTCGTGATGTCAACTTGTCAGGGTTATTTTTTCTACATCCCTCCTGTGTGGCGGCAGAGTGTGGCCGTTGTGGCTAGGGAATCAATTTTCGAAGAATGGTATGGTGGCGATCTTTCACCTGCCTCTTCTTCTGCTGTCCCACCTCGTGGTCGACGTCGGAGGCGTCCCCGCCGCGGTGCTTCCCCGCTGGATCAGGTTCCTCGCTGCTTGCGTCGCCGTATCAATTTCAATTAGGAATTTGTAATATTTTTTATTCTTTTTGTTTGTAATTCTGAAATATATTTCACCTTTTCTTTTACTTGACTTACACCTTTACTCTGAAGTACGTGGTGATCGAATTCTTAGAATGTCGATTTCTTAAAGTCAATGCTTTCTTCTGGTGAGTACCATCCTTTTCTGAAGATGTCGAAGTTTGTACAAAAAGTCTATCTCATCTCTCCCTGGAGATGTCGACGTTGTAAAAAAGTCGATTCTACCTTTTTCTGAGGATGTCGATGTCGTGTGATTGTTGACTCTATCCTTTTCTGAAGATGTCGAAGTTTGTAAAAAAAGTCGATCTCATCTCTCCCTGGAGATGTCGATGTCGTACAAAAGTCGATCCCATCTTTTTCTGAGGATGTCCATCTGAATGATTGTGGAATGTCGATCCTGTCCTTCTATTTTGAAGGTTTCGAATTTCATGATAAATGTCGACGTCTATCCCCCTCTGGGAATGTCGATCTGAATGTTTGCAGAAAGGCGATCCTGTCCTTCTCTTTTGAAGGTTTCAAATTCCAAGATAAATGTCGACGTCTATCCCCCCTCTGGGAATATCGATTTGAATGTTTGCGGAATGTCGATCCTGTCCTTCTCTTTTGAAGGTTTCGAATTCCAAGATAAATGTCGACGTCTATCCCCCTATGGGAATGTCGATCTGAATGTTTGCGGAATGTCGATCCTGTCCTTCTTTTTTGAAGGTTTCGAATTCCAATGCAAATATCGATGCCTTTGTTATGAAATGTCGATGCCATTTGTCGGATTTCTGGGTTTTTCACGGACTCGGTCGTCTTGGGCCTGCCGGGCCCGTGGGTTTCTCGGCCCAACGGGTGAACCAGGATGAACAGTGCCCGCGATGGTTCGTCTTCGACTTTCCCCTATAAATAGCAGAGGGGGAGTCATTCGCTTCCTACCTACTTCCTTCGCTCTGAGGCATCGACTTTCTTCGCATCGACTTTCCAGTTTCTCCGCTTCGACTTCCAGCGTGCGTAAGGCTTCGACTTTAGCCTTGGAGGTGCAACTTTCTGGAGTCCGACTTTTGTCGTCGGGCTCTTCTGAGGTTGCACCGGGTTCGACTTCCTTGAGGTCCGACTTTTCTTAAAGTCCGTCCTTCTTCGAAGTTGTTCCCCTTTGGACTGTGGTCCAACTTTGTGAAGTTGACTCCTTGTCATCGACTTTTCAGAGTGGGATCCATTTTTACTGGGATCGACTTCCATGGATTTAGCTTTTGCTTTCCCGAAGTGATAACCTTGGTCCGACTTCCTGGAGTCCGACTTTTGTCGTCGACTTTCTGAAGTTGTATAACCGCGGGGATCGACTTCCTGGTATAACTAACTTTTTTGGAATTAGTTTTCCGAAGTCTTCTTCCCTCGTATTAGTGCGATTCCCTGAACTCTGGATCGACTTCCTCTTGGAATCGACTTTTGCCACCTAAAACAGTCAAACTAATCGAAGTGTTACATGTTTTGTGCAGGTTGTGATCATGTCTTCTGATAAGGATATTCAGCAAGACCTTCCTCTTAACGAGGAGCGGGCTATTATTGTTAGCCCTAAGGTTGAGACTGCTACCACTGTGGTTGAGCCTGGAACTGAGCCGCCTTCCTCCTCTCCTGTTGGAAGTAAGCGAAAAGTTCTTTCTGCTCGCCGTACGCGAAAGTATGTTCCTAGTAAGTTTTTTTTTCTTTTTCGTAACTTACCTATCATTTGTTTTTTATTTGTAGGTTCTTCCCACTCTTTCTCCTCGAGTTCGAGTTCCTCTAGCTCAGGGTCTTCTTCTACATTCAGTTCTGGAAGTTCGAGTTCCCCTTTTTGTAATTCTTCCTCTCCTGAACGGGATGTAGAAGTTGGGGGCACTCCTCCTTCCGTCTCCTTTTGAGGAGAGAGGCGCCCCATCCTTCTATCGGGAGATGGATGGCTCCTGGTGTCAGTGGTCTGTTCTCCTCCGACACGGTTTCCATGTTGTCTCTATCCTCGACCGGGGCGAGTATGGGACTGGGTATGGCTCCTTCTGCTCTGTCTCCCTGAGTAATATTCCGGGCTACCCTTTGTCATCCAATGCTGGTAGATGTTCTAACACCCTTTCCTTAGACGCTGCTCATAGAATTTTAAGGGGGTTAGAGCTTAGAGAGAGAGAGTATACTGGGCTACCCTTCTGAGAACACCGGTGATGTGCCCCCTATTTTATGCTGGCACTTCACCGTATCTACTTCACTAACTTTCCGATCCTTCCGATCCCTTCCTTGGTTAGTGAAATTCTTTTGTATTCTGAGTTGTGCATCTCTCAAATGGGTACTGCCTTCTTCTTCTATGTCAGGGGATTTATAAATATCCTTAGGGATGCTGACATAATTCCAACTGCTCAGTTGTTCTTCCACTTCTTTTCCTTTCAAAATCCGAAGAAGGGCAGCCCTTTTATTGAATGTGTCAGCCGTGCCTCTTCTGTTCAACACTCTACTCTTTTGAAAGATCCTCCGACTAGGCGGAACAAGAGCGAGTTCATTTTTGTGGATTGCAGGCTATGTCCCGGTAGCCGACTTCTTCCTGCATCCAGTAGTGACCGTAGGCCCACTGCCCGTCCTGTTTTGACCTCGGACGAGGGAGCTTTTGTACAAAGGCTGGCCTTCCTTCACCCCATCGCTGTGCCTGTCGGTCACGCGATAGAAGATACTTTCAACCGACAACGTTCTCCTTTGTTTTTTAATTATCTACTTATGTGCATGTTTATTAACTCTGTTTTTTATTTCGTGCAGATTTTTATTTGCACAATCCTGGAGGTGTCCCTGACGGCGTGGGATAAAATGAAACTGGCACGAAGGTCTACGCACCTGCCTCCAAGCCTTCTGACGCCCAACACCTGAGGCGTCGTGCCCATGAGAACTCCTACCAGGTTGATTCCCCTCCTCCTGCCGGTGATGACCAAGTTAATGAAGAGGAGGCACCCGTGAAGACTCCCCCTGCGCAGTCTTCTGAAGATGCTATAATCCAAGGGGTCACCAAGCAATCTGAAGCAACTGAAGAGACCCTTCGTTCTGTCATGGAGCAAAATGCCATTTTTACTGAACGACTGAACAAAGGGGAAATCGAAAGGGAATCTCTACGAAGGAAAAACGTGAGACTTCCCAGTTGCTGAGTGACCGTGATGCTGAGATTAAGCAACTGGTAGAGGAAAACCAGAAGATGATTGATCATATGGGTCAGATCCGGACTGAGTTTCTCGCTAACGTGCGAGATTATAATGATTTGGTGGATCTGGGTCCTCACGTATGCCCTGGTTTTGAGGCCGAAGATGTCCACCGCTGGGCCCGTAAGTACCCGAAAGAAGCTACATAGATCCGGGACCGGGCGCTTGCGGAAGATGATGAAGATGAAGGGGAGATTTTGGGAGAAGATACTGCCATTGACAAGGATTTTCTGTTGAAGATCAAGACGATAATGGTGCAGCGGGTTTTAAAGACTTATCCCTTCCTCTTAGTGATAAGCCCTCTTCTCCTTCCCCTACTCTGTAATCTCTTCTTTATGTTCCTTCTATACTTTTATTTGAAAATCAATATATATATGGAACATTTTTGTTATAACTATTGATTGTGATAACTAAACAACATATTAGTTAAGTAGTTCAAACAATTATAATGAATGGGTGCATATAACTCTACTTAATTGTTAAAAGTATAATTGTAAGTTATTTGCGTGCCAAATGTTGGGAATATATGTCTCATCTTCTCGTTTCAAGTTGTGCGTGCCTGGTCGGAGTTCCTCCTCCACCACATATGGTCCTTCCCAGTTTGCGCCTAGTTTGCCCTTAGAGCAATCCTTTCTACCGACGCTTGCTCTTCTTAATACTAGGCTTCCTTTCCTCATCGCTTTATCCTTGATATTTTTGTCGTGATATCTAGCGATACTTTGTTTGTAAGCTGTATTCTTTGCATGTGCATTATCCCTTAGCTCATCCACTAAGTCCAGAGTTGTCGCGCATGATCTCATGTTTTCTTTCACGTCCTAGGACAAGTCTCTGACTGTTGGTATGCTTAGCTTTGCCGGGATCAGTGCTTCCATTCCATATGCTAGTGAGAACGGAGTTTCCCCGGTGGGTGTCTTTCCAGTAGTTCTATACGCCCACAAGATCTCTGGTAGTAGATCTGCCCACGAACCTTTGGCCTGTTCGACCTTTTTCTTCAGTCCCTGAACAATGGCTCTGTTTGTGATTTCTACTTGCCCATTACCCTGTGGTCTGTATAGTGATGAAAAGTGGATTCTAGTGCCCCTATTTTCGCACAATCTCGTAAACTCCCCACCGGTAAACGGTGTCCCATTATCTGTCACTATGCGCATTGGAACACCGAATCTGCACCTTATGCACTTGAAGACCACTGAATGTGCCTCGACCTATTTTGTGAAGTAGTCGACAGTCATAAATATGAATTTAGCCTGGCCTGTCGATACTGGAAATGGCCCCACAATGTCTAGTCCTCACATTGCGAATGGGATGGGGCTTTCTACCCCTGTTAGTTGAGTTGCGGGATTCCTTTGTGTGCTTTTGTGAATCTGGCAGGCCTTGCACTTTCTTGCAAGTAGGACTGCCTCTTTCTTCAGTGTGGGCCAGAAATACCTCTATCCTATTATTCCTTGGGCTAGAGACCTTCCCCCTTGATATATTCCGCATACCCCCTGATGTATCTTTTCTACAATGAATTGCCCTTTATTTGTCGAGACATATTTCATTAGAGGTCCATCGTAGGGTTTCTTATACAGAATGTCACTGATTAGGCAGAATCTTAGAATGCGTGTTTGTAATTTACGCCTTTTATTCCTGTTCTCTGGGAGTTTCTGCCCTTTAATGTATTCTATTAAGGGTTTTCTCCAGTCTTCTGCCTGTATTGTGATCGGATTGCACGAAGGTGTAGACGTTGAGTCAACTAGTGTCTCTCTCTGCCCCCCTTGAGGGCATCAGCTGAGTTATTTTGACTCCTTGGAATTTGTTCTACCTCCCATGCGAACGCCGCAAAGGTGAATACGGTTAGTTGTTCCACCTTGTAGCTTATTTTTTCGAATGTAACTGGGTATAGTATGTTACTGTCTACTATTACTTTATTTAGACTTAAGTTATCCCTGATGTCCACCTTATGAATAGTGGATCTTCGTGTGGGCTGGATCTTCCTCAGAGAAGCTTATTCCCTTCCTCGCTCGTGTATTAACTTTTGCGAGTACTTTCTGCTTTCTCCTACCGATCCCCCGCTGAAGATTCAATTTATTACTCTCCTCTTGTGGTCAGTATCTGAGTCGGGACTTTTTGAGTGCTGTCGCTTACCCTTGCAACCTTGTCGTCCCCTTTCTACTTTGTTTATGTATTGCTTAAGCTTTCCTTCCTTTGCTTGTGTGTCTAGGAAAGTGCTTAGCTCCCTGCAATTTTCTGTGTTGTGCCCGTAGTCCTTGTGGAACTTGCAGTATCTGTTCCCCCTTGTTCGGGCCTCTTTAGTTGCAGGGTTTAATTCTTCTGGTTGAGGAAACCTTATTCTTCCCTTTTCTTTGTTGTAGATTTCCTCTTTTGGAGTGCTGAAAACCGTGAATCCCAAGTCTTCATACCTTGGGTATTTTGATTTTCTAAACTCTTCAGATGTCTGGTAGACCTTTCCATCGTGTTTTGGTCTCCAGGATGGTTCTCCTTTTTGAAATTTCTTCTTTGGTGCTTCATACGCTTTTTTGATGCTTATGGTACCTCTTTCTTTTTCTTTTTCAAACTCTTCAGAATTTATGTACTTCTGGGCCTTTGTTAGCAGGTCTTCCATGCATTTCACATTACTAACATTTAGTTTTATTGCTAATGGTGTGTTCATGTCTAGCCCCTTTGAGTATGCACAGATTGCAATTGTTGTGTTCAGGTCGGAGACTTTTTGCATGGCGTCTGTGAATTTAGTTGTGTAATCCCGAAGCGTATCTCCATTCTGCTTGATTGCAAATAATGACTCAGTACCCTTCCTGACTCTTGTGTTCCCACAATGCTGGGCAATGAATTTTTTCTTCAGGTCTGCAAAACTTGTTATGCTCCCAGGTTGTAGTTCGACGAACCATCTATATGTAGGTCCTTTTAATGTTCCCGAGAATGCTCTGCACAGGATGACAGCACTCAAAAACCTTAGTTTTTCTATTTCAACCCGTGCTGCTTTTTTCTTTTCGGCTGCGAGGATCCTTCGCTTCTGCCGTATTGGAGTGAATCCCGGGTCCGTAGTTCCACAAGGACTACGGGCACAACACAGAAAATTGCAGGGAGTTAAGCACTTTCCTAGACACACAAGCAAAGGAAGGAAAGCTTAAGTAATACATAAACAAAGTAGAAAGGGGACGACAAGGTTGCAAGGACCCAAATAACGACAAGCTTCCAAATACGTTTTATAAGGCTAAACAAAATTTGAAAAACCTTGGTTTGAAACAAAAATAGATGCATGCACAAACAATTGTATATTGTATCGAAAAGAATATAAAGAGTTAACTGAATGCCCAACATGCCGTAAACCAAGGTTTAAGACACGGATAAGCGGTGGTCATGATATTTCAGTTAAAATTCGTCGTTATTTTTCTTTGATCCCTCGACTACAACGACTATACCGTTGTTCAAGGATTGTGAAAGAAATGGTATGGCACAATACATGACGTCAAGATGTCCCTAATGAGTTACGACATCCATCTGATGGCAAAGCTTGGAAGTATTTCGATAAAATTCATCCTAGATTTGCATCTGATGGTCGAAATATGAGGCTTGGTCTTTATACAGATGGATTCAATCCTTTCGGTCATTCTTCATCACAATCCTTTCGGTCATCCCACCGTACAACCTTCCTCCATGGATATGTAGCAAACAACAATTTATGTTTTTAACTATGTTGATTCCCGGTCCTAAAGGTTCAAAACAAGAAATTGACGTTTATTTGGAACCATTGATTGATGAGCTTAAACTACTATGTATTGAAGGTATCGAGACGTACGATGCCTTTAGTAAGACAAATTTTACAATGAGAGCATCACTTTTATGGACTATTTCTGATTTTCCAACTTATGCAATGTTGTCTGGTTGGAGTACACATGGGAATTTATCATGTCCATATTGTATGGAAAAAATTAAATCATTTTATTTGACAAATAGTGGAAAACCTTGTTTATTTTATTGTCACCGTCGGTTTCTTCCCGAACATCATTCATTTCGACGATAAAGAAATAAATTTCTAAAGAGAGTTGAGAAAGACGCACCAATTGAACGTATTGATGGAAAAGAAATAGAATTATGTTTGCCTTTAAAAGATGATGTGTTTTTTGGAAGAAGTAATGATAAAAGAAAATTGACAAATTTTGGAAAGACACACAATTGGACGAAAAGAAGTATTTTTTTCGAATTGCCGTATTGGAGTTTATTACTTTTTCGTCACAATGTTGAGGTAATGCATGTTGACAAATTTTGGAAAGACACACAATTGTAGAGACGATATGTAGATTGGAAAAGATATTTTCACCTTCTTTTTTTGATTCAATGGAGCATTTGTTGATCCATCTTCCATATGAGGCTGAAGTTGGGGGACCAGTGCAATATAGATGGATGTACCCTTATAAACTGTAATTCTCTTTTGCGAACAATCAATATTACAAATTATATATTTATATGATATAATTATAATTTCTATTTACAGATTTATGTTTTTCTTGAAAAAGAAAGTTCGTAATAAGTCATGCGTTGAAGGGTCTATTGCAGAGGCTTATATTGTTGAAGAACTAGGGACATTTTTCTCAATGTATTTCGATAGTACGTTCATATCAAAATTCAGTAGAAAATCAAGGAATTTTGATGGTGGGGAAATCGAATCTGGTGGTCGTTAGTCAATAATTACTCAACCAGGTCATTGCTTCCCAATTGCAATGAAGTAGTAGCATTTTTAAGAGAATTTGAGGAAGAAATGATTCAGGAAAATGTAAACATTTCCGATGAGGAATTGCAGAGAAAAACTGATTCTCTTTTTCATAAATGGTTCATAGATCACATGAAGCATGGTCAACAAGATCAACGGTCACGTATTCTTTCGAAAGGTGCTCATAGAGAAGTTACATTTTATAAGAAATATATTACCAATAGATTTAGATTTCATGTGCAAAATGAAGACAAAAGCAAAACGTCACAAAACTGTGGTGTCATGGTTCGTGGGACTTGTTCTTATGGAGATGATGGAAATAATTATTATGGAGTTCTTCAATAAATTCTTGAACTTGAATTTCTGGGTGATCATACTCGATTTTCGATGTTTAACTGTATTTGGTATTGATGGGGGTGAAACCCGACCAGTACTCCAAGACGCACAAGCAAGCGCCAAGCGGGGAACTCCGCGGGAAACCGGACCGGAACTCAAGTGTGCAGAGCTCTGCTTCGCTAGGACTTCTTCTTCTCCAAATGACTTGCCTTTAAT
>LFYR01001291.1:2235-28625 GCA_001185155.1 Zostera marina
GCGCGTCTTGGAGTACTGGTCGGGTTTCACCCCCATCAGTTTCCATTCGATCTCCTCTGAACCGCCGATTCTTTTTAATCATTTGTTATCATCGTCATTTCAGTAATATGATTCCAGGTTTTGAAATCGAGTTTTTTTTTAACCCTATTCAGTCATCGGATTTTTTTATGAACTTCCAGTTTTAAATACTTTGTAATCATTTGTTAAATACTTTCATTCTTTGATTTTTTAAATACTTCCAGTTTCTTCATTGTTTCCATTCGATCTTCTCCCAAATTCTTCATTAAAATCGATTTTTTTTTAAATACTTTCATTCTTTGATTGTTTCCATTCGATCTCCTCTGAACCACCGATTCTTTGTAATCATTTGTTAAATACTTTCATTCTTTGATTTTTTAAATACTTCCATTTTCTTCATTGTTTCCATTCGATCTTCTCCCAAATTCTTCATTAAAATCGAATTTTTTTTAAATACTTTCATTCTTTGATTGTTTCCATTCGATCTCCTCTGAACCACCGATTCTTTGTAATCATTTGTTAAATACTTTCATTCTTTGATTTTTTAAATACTTCCAGTTTCTTCATTGTTTCCATTCGATCTTCTCCCAAATTCTTCATTAAAATCGAATTTTTTAAATGAAAGATCTTTCTGTAAATGTTTAACTCTTAAGAGGTTACATGAATAGACTAAAATTCTGAGGCCACAGAATATCGTGTTTTTGCCATTGGCATTCTTTGAATCTTATTGTTAGTTAACTTATAAATTTTGTTGTGATAGTTCAAAATATCTTAATTCGTGTTTACAGCTTGACTACTTGAGAATTTCTCGAGTTATTTCCATGCCAAATATTTAGCCACTAATTTACCATTGATAATTGATATACTATTAAGTTATGACAGAAGTTTGAGCTTGATTTTTTTACTGTGCTAATGTGGAAGTTACAGTTTTAAATACTTTGTAATCATTTGTTAAATACTTTCATACTTTGATTTTTTAAATACTTCCAGTTTCTTCATTGTTTCCATTCGATCTTCTCCCAAATTCTTCATTAAAATCGAATTTTTTTTTAAATACTTTCATTCTTTGATTGTTTCCATTCGATCTCCTCTGAACCACCGATTCTTTGTAATCATTTGTTATCATCGTCATTTCAGTAATAGGCCATTCCAGGTTTTTTAAAATCCAGGTTTTTAAATGGAGTTTTTTTTTAACCCTATTCAGTAATCGGATTTTTTAATGAGGTTCCAGTATTTTTAATTCAGTATAGCAGATATTAGCCTTATTTTTTTTAATCAAGTTCCAGTTTTTTTAAATCATTATTGAAGATATTCCAGTTATTTTTAAATCAACTTCGAGTAGCATGATTATCCTGCAAATAATCTTGCGAAATAGAAGGTCACTGTAAATCTTATGTGTAGCAAAAATAAATCTAAAACCATATAATGTAACCAAGAAATTGAAAATAGAAACCAAGAAAATTGAAACCAAGAAATTGTGCTGCTTCACCTCACTAGTTAGTTAATTGAATCAAAATTTGAAGAAAAACGATTGATTTGAGGGTCCATAATTTGTCCATCTCCAAGTTGAATCTTTTTGTTATTTTCTTTGAGTTGGTATGTGGCTGTCTTTAATTTGTATTAATCAGAATATTTGTTTTTATAGACCCAAAAGAGTTTTCTTTTGAGTTTTTATGTGGTTGGCTTGAATTAGTATCCAAAGCCTCTGCCTCTATATAATTTTAAAAAAATGGTTATGAAGTGTTATTTTGCTGGATTGAACCATTGTTGTCCAGGATAGAATTCTGTTATCCACTATTAAAATTTTCAAATTGATCAGAACTCAAACTTTGAGTTTGTTCACTGTCTGAAAATGCTTTTGATTGTCTTGTTTGGACATTCTTATTATTTTCAATTATTACCTCTTTTCCTTAATTTGTATACTTTTGGTTTGAATTTTTACTATTATTCTTGCTTAAAAGGCTAGAACCTATTTCTTTTGAATTGCTGCCTGTTTGGACAGGAATGGTGACCCGAGTATTCAGGTTATTGTTTAAACTTCCTTAGATTTTGTGTTTAGATCTATGAATTTGTTCATGATCTAAACAAGGATTTTTTAGAGTTGTTTTGGGATTTATAAATTCAGAATGATCTGAATTGGAATTTGAAGGTATTTCTTTTAAACTTCTTTCCTGACTGGTTAGAACCAATGTCCAGGGGAATGTTGAGATTTTCCTAGATTTTACAATTCAGATTTTGAATATTTGTTCATGGTCTGAACTAAATTTTTTCTGATTTGTTTGGGAGTTTAGATGAATAATTTCATTAGATTGCTCATTTTTGGTTGTTTGTAATGATTAAATGTAGATTTCCCATAAAAATATGTAGTAGGACACCCGGTGACCTACTACATTATTCATTATTGCATATCGTCATTAAGTATCTGACGATAAAAGAGCATTAGTTAAAAAAGTAGTGAAATTTTGGATCCCAAACAACTACATACTAGCAGAATAGATTAAAATTAGATACATTAATAGTAAAAGCATTGAGGACTGGATCCCAAGCTTGAATGTTCTTTCTTCAATGGGTAGGAGCCGGCACATGGGTTAACCGGCAAAGACCCATCACCACTTCTGGACACGCCCAGCGTTAACCCAACCTTAGTGGGTACCGTCGCCAAGCTAATTTTATGAAGCAACACCCTCTGTTCCTTACCGTCTCCATCGCCCTGATCTTATATGTCAGCATCGCTTATGAATTATGATGCCACCTCTCATAAGAAGATCAATACTTTACAGATTGAATCTTTGAAGCTAGTGCTATATTCATATGGTAGTCCAACCTCTTGAGGCACCAATCTATGATTAGCTATGCCGCCTAGCCGGGATCATAGCCATATAAGAAAACGACAATGTTTTACATTCACTTGTATTTGCATTTACCTACTTTGTAATCATCGGCATTTGTCCAATCTTATTTTCAGAAATGAAATATTTACTTCATAAAATAGAGGTAATAGATAGAAACATAAGACATTACATTAAACTAAAACTAGTTAATTATATAACTTCACTTTAATAAGACATATAGCTAGATAGCAGAAATTCATGTGTTCTTTATAAAAAAAAATTAAACTGATAGCAAAAGAAAAGTTTAGGAAATAAGTGCACTAGTGATCTAGGAGGTAACTATAGAATCCAATGTGGGAGGTACAAGGTTTCAAGGACTTCTTCAAAAGTAGAGATGATAGATACTTGGAATCCATCAAGGTTTCTAGGTCTAGATCTAAAAATAGAAAAAGTAAACAGTGCAAGAATTGGTAAGAACGAGAGAAAAGGATGGTTTATAATAATACCTTGATTTGGTACGATTTTCAATAATTATCCTTTCCTTCCTTGGCCCATTAAATTTATACTAACATCAATGTTAATAGGCAGCCCATTTTATGTGAATTTGATGTTCCTTAAGAAGAATGTGAGTAGTTGAAGCCCATCAATGGTAATAGGCAGCACATGGTTAAGCCAACTATGGCCCACTTGAAAATTAAGATGCTCTGTATTAGGAATACTATTCTCTACCTCATCATAGTTTACTTTATTTCATCAAATATGGAACAAAAGAATTAAATCACGTCATAATTCATAATTTTCTAATTTAAAAAGTAATTTAAACAATATACACTTAATCGGGCAGGAAATAACTAAGATAAATAAGGTTAACCCTATTTCACAAGAAAACAGGTAAGTACCTGAACAAGAATGAGAAGAATGTCATACAAATTTTTGAGAAGCCATGACTCAAAATTGTTAGTAGTTGAAGGTGTTATTTGCTGATCACTAGATTCTGCACTCCTTGATGCTTCTTGGTACCAATCCATATTATTACATATTATAAGAATCACAAAATGATGCGTGCAGATTAACGATTATATAATCTAATTTATGTATCTCATATAGCTCATGTAGGATTCTAAATAACTAATCTTGTTTTACACAATATTCTATTATATTACTAAGCCAAATTTTTTTTCAAACACAGGTTAGTATGTCAGATTCAGATGATGATCTAGATACCTCTTCCATTTACCATGGGAAATCTGGTATTTAACAATTTCAACATGAAAATTTGTAGTTTGTAAATTGATTAATAATTGTAAGTCTATGTATGTATTATAGTTTGAACATATTCTCCTTTAATAATTTCTGATTAATCTTCAGGGCATATTGAATGTACTAGTGAAATTAATACTTCCAATTCTTTCTCATCTAATGTGCCGAACATTTTGTTATCTTCGAAGAACAAAAAAGAAACATGTAAGCGTAATCGTGAAGAAGGAACATCATCTCAAGGTTTGTCGGTATTTTTTTGAAAAATAGCATTAATCACATTCCCTAATCCATTTTCAAATTTTACGGCTTTTACTAGTTGATATACCGAAGAAGAAGAAGAAAACTAGGATCAAGAAATCAAACATTGATCATGGTCTTCTTCCGCAAAAAGAATTTCCTGATTCTTATATTCGTGGAGCCAAAAATAGTATGTTAATATTCATTAAAGACTTAGAAAAGTGTTAAATATGTGGGTTATACTTACATTTTGACGGAATGTGAATATTTTCCTTTTTGTAGGTCACTTCCTAGTTCAAAATAGATGTTGTTATTCTGGTTTTTTTAATACCTATTTACTAGTTGTTAATAAATTACCAAGGCAATTCTACGAATTAGTTGGAAAAATCGGCTTTGGACATTTCCTTCAAAATTCCAATATTGCCGTCAATTCTTATCATTTGGATGATTTGGTTGGTCGTTACATTGGCAATTTTGAGTTTCAACTCAAAGATAAGGTTTTTAAATTCAAAGTAAACGATGCTTCTCAAATTCTTGGAATTCCTTGTGTGGGAAACCCAATTAATGTCACTCGTGATGAAGATTGTTCTCATGAAACTAAATTTTGGCATAAATATTTTGGTGTTACACAAGTAACAAGGTACGTCTCGTTATCAGTATGTCAATTAAATATATTTTTTTTAAATTAAAAATTTTAAAATGATTCTCTTTTTCGTCACATTTCTTACTCAGTACGCTTGTCAAGGACGTGTTTGTTCGTGTTGTGTCATTAGGACACCTTGATGAAGATCATATTCTGGATTGTTTTAAATTATGGCTTTGCCTATTATTCTCATCGTTCCTATTTCCAACATCGAAGATGACAATTCCTTTAAGACTCTTCTATTATATTGAAAATGTGGATGATATTGGACAGTTGAATTGGTCTCAACTTGTCATGGATCAGCTTTTCAAGAACATGGATTTGGCTTCTCATTCTGTTCGTCGTAGAGAGAGAATTGGAGATCGGGCTGGAGAGTATGTCCATGGCTGCGCTACAGTTTTAAATGTATATATTTTTCTAAATTTAACTATACATTTTTATGTTATTTTGATTAGATTATAATGCTTCAATGTTTTTTACAATAGGTATTCTTGTGGGAACGTACAAACTTATTTCCCCCATCTTCACCCGGGAATGCTGTAATTTTTCAAAGGTACGAAGGATCTACCAAAAGGCGCAATCGTACTATTAGTTGTCTTTCCAACGAAGAGGTACACGTATACCTAAAATTGATATATTTAGAATCATTTTTATTTATTTTAACCTCAATATTTTTTCATACAGGTGTACCCCCATCCTCGTTCGTGTAGTTCCGATGGTTTATCTACAGAGGTTTTTTGATCTAGATTCTGTGAAATACTTTTGTATTATTAATTATGTACTGTACTTAGAGATTTTGTCCATGTCTATCGTTCGAATATATTTAAAGTTGTACTAATGATATTTGCCGATTCGCACCCCCCTATTTTGAAACATCTTCTAGTATCATTTATTACTGATATTTCTCACAGGTTATGATGAAAAGTATGATTCAACCAACATTAAAAGAGTTTATTCATAATCGAAAAATAAAAAAACATTCTCAACATCATAATAAGGTATGAAACGTTTTATTTGCTTCTATTATATAAATCTTAATAACCATTTGTTTGTCATATTATTGCAGCATGTAAATTTGCTTTCTATTTCTCCAGTTTTACCTCCAGGTTGGTAAACATTTAGTTATTTATTAACTATTCTTACTTTAAATAAATAAGATTTAGAGTAATGTCAATATTCATTTTATATCATATAGGTAAATACAACTATAGCAGACGTAAGATTGATTCTATTGACGACATTAGTAGTTTGGAAATGACTATAGACAGTACCTATGTCGTCGATCTCTGTACTTCTTCTCCACCATCAAGTGTAGGCGCCTTGTCAACTGGCAAAAAATCACCCATTCCAAGAGTATTGAATCATCTAAATGACAATTTATCAGAAATTAATATGGATGTCTCTTCTTCTTCCATTAGAAGTCCAGTTCTATTAGAGGGTTTTGAAATGTATGATTATATGCTTACTGATGCAATTCACAACTTACACATATCATCAAGTCCGACAGATGAACTTCTAGTCGATCCTAGTATTGATCTCCCATTAGAGAACTTACACTCAGACCTTATGGTTGATAAGGCTGATTTTATTGAGTTGTTGTCCTGTGAAAATAGTTCTAGACATGTTGAATTATCGACAAGTCCGAAATAATTAGATTCCACCCCAATATTAGGTTCTCTTGATATTCAGCCACCTAGTTTTGATCTTCTATTTGAAGCTGTTGACAAAGCTATCGACGGAGGAATAGATATATCTCAATGTTCATCGACACCTTGTTTGAATAATCCAGTTCGTTTCTTCAATATCACGAACGAGGAAGAACATAATGGTAATGAAATCCAATTTTGCCATCAAATGTCAAGTCCTTCAAATAGTATTTTGTCATCTGACGATTACCAAACCCCTAAGGATGATAAAATCAAGGGCACTAGGTCTGAATTAGGTGTATCAACTATCATTATTTCGTCGCCCGAATTCTGGGCTGCTGTTGCAGAATCAGCAGACGTCATAGAAAGGAAAAGCTGTAAAACATTTGGCACAGAGGAACTCTCTGGTGTTGTGCGCTGCATCGATTTTTCCCCAACCACAACTTCAACTAGTAACTCACCATATGTATCTTCAATGATTAAAAGAATAAAGGATAGAAATGCGGAAAAGGTAATTGTCATATTATTTACGTTAGTTAAATATATAATCGTTTGAATTTCTAACATAACACTAAAATTGTTATTCTGAAGTTGGAGAATAAAAAACTAAAAGTAGTTGAAGAAGCAATAAAGATGAAGGACGATGGAAAACCAAAGAAGAATCAAACAACTAAACAATTGGTTATGGATTCAAAGTTAGTATCTTTTTATCATTGAGAATAATTTCTTTATGTATTAGTTAATGACTTTCATTCGAAATCTTGATTGTCAATATTATTGAATGATATTTTCTAATAATTCATTTCTATTGAATAGGTACAGATTTTTATTTTTCTTTCTTATAATGGATGACAGTGTATTCTGTTCTGGCGGAGATGTAGTAGACATCATACATCATCAGATATATACGAATTTGGTAATATATTATCATCGATTATATCCCCTCATTTAGCTCATTTGAATATAATACAATTATTGTATCTATGTGTTTAGCTGGTAAATGTCTTTTTCGGAGTCCTCCGTGTCGAACTTGTAGAGAAATTTGTACTCAACGATAAGTTCCAATTCATAGATCCTGATTTGTTTAGCGATGATCACGGACATGAACCTACCCAATCAGTACCTGAACTTGTATCTAATGTTGAGGTTGATAATGTGCTTCGTATGATAACCCGCAAAAGGAGAGGAATTGACAAACGTAATTGGAAGTATTTCATCATTCCAATTCGTACAGTCAATCATTGGCATTTCCTTGTGTGGTCGAGAGTCCGCAATACATATACACATTACGATTCGAACCATATTCAACGTGAATCGCTTAATCTTGGTGCTGCTAAGAGAGCTGTGAGTTTTATTTTATTTTTATTTTTTTTCATTCCTTTGCCTGACATAGTCTATTTTTATTTTCTTAGATGAAATGGATGACTATGTGGTTTAGGCAGAACTTTGTGACAGTGTTTCACGATGAACCAACTTTAGTCCAGTTCAAGAACTATCCTCAAGAAACTAATTCAAAGATGGATGGTGGTTTGTATATATTTCATGGAATTAGTTCTTTTGTCGATTATATGCATATTGAAGATGGAATATTCAATAATTCTAGCCTTGACTCGATGATGACTTGGAAGAAATCTGAAGTACCCAGAATAAGGAATAATATGTTCAGGAGGCTTGCAGAGAGGCTTGAATTCACACCGTGGCATACAAAATTGGCGAATTATAAGGAAAAATATTAATATTCATCAATTCTAGTGTTTGTTTCCCTTCGGTCATCTGTAATTCTAGATTTGTTGGTACTTTTTTTATTCTAATATATTTATTTTCTTTGGAGACAGACCATTAATGTAAAAATGCTATTTATTTATCTTCCATTTATTTCATAAATATATTGATATGAATCCAGTTTGAAATATTTATATATTTTCAGATTATACTAATTTAATTTCTCCTGATATTATAGTTTCAATCATTTCAGGTGTTCTTTTCAGGTGTTCGTTTTTAGTTTGAATGAGTTATTCTGATTTAGTTATATTTTAGGTGTTCTTTTTTAATTTTTTTTAGATTTAGTTTCTATTGATTGAACATTTAGATACTTTCATAATAACTCACTCATTTGAAGTTTCAATCATTTTCAATATTATTTTAGTTTGAATGAGTTTTTCTGATTCAGTTGATATTCACATATCATATTTCATGTATTCTTTTTTAATGTTTTATACATTTAGTTTATACTGATTGAACATTTAGATATTTTCATACTCATTTGAAGTTTGTATCATGAGAACAATTCGTGTTTAATTGTTAAGTTAGTATTTGTATATGTGTTACATTTGTTGTGTTTTTATGATTGAGTTTTTCTGATGTATTTGATATTCACAGATGATATTTTTAGATTTCTAGATTTAATATCTACTGATTAGATATTTTAGGACCTCACTCATTTGAATCATTTTCAGTTTCTATTGATATTTTAGTTTCTCCTAATATTTTAGTTTGAATCATTTTCATTATTATTTTAGTTTGAATGTGTTTTTATAGATTTATTATGAATGATCTAATAAAAATTATAAGAGTTTTTATGAATGAGTTGTTTATGTGCAGTTTCTAATTCTGATAGTCCATATTCTCATCCAATCACTATTCCGCCAACATTATAACTTATAACCCGACCATTTCTATTTTGTTTAAAACAAAACAAATTGTTCAGATTAAGGGGCTATAAGTTTCTTACCCTAATTATTTAAATCAATAGATTTCTCAGGACTAAAGGATCGTTGTTTATGTTTTCCTAAAAGTCTGTTATTGATAACATGATGGAGGCAATAGAGGAAACTTCAATGAT
This sequence comes from Zostera marina, assembly GCA_001185155.1. NCBI lineage: Eukaryota > Viridiplantae > Streptophyta > Magnoliopsida > Alismatales > Zosteraceae > Zostera > Zostera marina. Next base: position 11,713 of record LFYR01001291.1, read on the forward strand.
AAATGCACATTCAAAAACACTTAGACATTAAAAATTTCATCAATTTATTTTTTTCCAAGAAATCCAGACCAGATACTTTTGGAATAACAGCCATGAATTGTTTCCAAAATTTAAGGAATAAAAATTACACAAGCAGTTCTTGTGCCAGAAGGGAAGAAAGAAAAAAATTTGTAATGTGTTAGTGTGTTTCTTATTGCCCGTCCAGTCGGGCACCCGGTGACCCTGGTCCAGTGTATGATCATTGTGTAGAGACATCAGAATGCAGTCGGGCATACTAAGATATTGGACTGGAACTTCTTTGATCATCCTATATAATCAATGCTGTTATTATTTATAAAATTCATTAGCTAATACGAACTTGCAGCCTGTCTAACTTGATAACAACTAATCGAACTAACTCACAACTAAGAAATAGTACACAAATTCATTATTTTGGTTAAGCCTCAAAACTAATATGTGTTTAGAGATGCATTTCTTCAACTATTATTTTCTGATGCTGCTCTGCCTTTGCTGTCCAATTGGATTGTTACATTCCCATCTCCTTTTATTTCTATCTTGTACTCAATTGTTAACAATTAATTAACACCTGATTTACCACCTTTCACGTTTCATAAATCACATATTCACAAATTCTCATGATTCACTAAACAAACAATTCACAATTATACCTATCGTTCCAAATCTGCAATATCAGTTCACACCCTATTTACCTAAATTGAAGTACAAATTCTCAAAGTTGTATGGAACAACTAAAAACTAGCTTCAAAAAATACTTATAAAAAAATAACTAAAAATTCTCATAGTTTTAGTCAGAATCAACGAAATCCGAATCATCCTCAGAATCATCACCAACACTGATCGTGCTGTGGTCGGTATGTCATCATCATCTTCAGAATCACTGATCACATAAGTTAGCCTTAGCAGCTCTATGTGGACAGAAACATCTTAATTACCATAACCTTGTTCACTGTCGCTACAGAAACATCTTAATTATCAAAAACAGAACCACTCTTCTTGTTTAAAGGAAATACTCTCGTCTTTCTCACTTTTTTCTCTGGAGAAATCATAGAAGAACCAATAGGTTTCAACACATCAGTGAATAGCTTCTGTGAACCATCTCTCTTTTTTACTGAAGGTATTGCAGCTGTGGTGGTTTTCATCGCTCCTTTTGATGTTCCGACTGAAATTTTTTAACCTCTACCTTTCTTACCTTCAAATGTAACATAGTCATCTTCTTCTAACTTGTCAGTCTCCATAATAGAAGGCATGGACACATCCTCACACTCACCATCCAAATTCTGTATTATGGATGCAACAGGCTTGCTTTTCGATGTATTCTTTTTTGGATTCTCGTTTGTTCGTTCTACTTCAATTGCTGTGGACAAAGAATGTTTAGAATAATTGACCTGATTTGTACACAAACATGGGAAAAATTGCAAGTACCTCAATGTTTTGGAGAGGAATCTAGATTGTATTTTGCAAGTGTGTCTTTAAGAGCAAGTATCTCAACATCTTCTTCTTCTTCAGTCTCAACAACCTTCGGCTGCAAATCAAAAAAATATATAAGAGAAAAACATATAATGAATAAAACCAAGATTTGTTGTGGTGAACAAACACCTTTTACATGATCTGACTGAGATTGGTCTCTGGTCTCCTTCTTTGAAAAATAAGATCATCTATCACAATGGTTCAGTTCAGAAGATCCCTGAAATATCTGACCAGTTTAAAGACATTTACAAGTAAGACTTAACATACTAAATCTTATTTATAAAGAGAAATAACTAATATTTACCATAATATTTTTTGTTATAATAGAACTGTATGGGAGATCAAACAAAGAACAGTGGTTGACATGGCTATTGACCGTGGTTGCTTCATCGATCAAAGCCAAAGCCTGAACATCCATATGGACCAACCAAAACATGGGAAATTAACTTCTCTGCACTTTTATGCTTGGTCAAAGGTTTACTTACATACCCATACTCTTGAAACATCCATATACAATAATATTACTCAACGAATTCAAACTATCAAAATTAGACTGTCCTTATACTTATCATGTCATCATCTAAATTCCAGGTTTTAAAAACTGGAATGTATTATCTTCGCTCTAGAGCTGCGGCTGATGCAATCAAGTTTACGATCGACAGCACTTCAATTGAGGTAAAGTGTAAACACCACCACACAAACAAGTAAAAGGGATTTTTTCATCACAGCTTAATGTGATTTTTGCATTTTCTTAATGTGTGTAGAAAAACATAGCATTGGAACAAGATATGGAAGAAAAAATGGCTCAAGTAGTTTGCTCTTTGGAAAATCGCGAAGAATGCTTGGCCTGTGGAAGTTGAAACTAAAACTCCTTGATAAAGTGGAATCTGCTTATTTTCTTCCTCCCTTTAAATTATCATCTTTCAATTCTCCTTTATGTTCTTTGTGTATTATATTTATCTTTAGTTTGGTTATTTTGGTATAACTCCTAGTTTCCAACTGTCTTGGTCTTATACATACACAGAAAAAATCCGATTTACTGAATAGGGTTCAAAAAAAACTCCATGAAAAATCCAAGTAAAGAATGTAATGGAAATAAAAACACACCTTGACAGTAACTTTCTTCGGACGTCCTTTTGCTGGATGCTTTGCAACCATAGCGACAAAATCTGTAACATAAAAAATCCATAAAAATGTAAAATAAGAAATTATCTTAAAATCTCAATATAAAAAGCTTATTTATCAATCTTACCTTTTGGACGAGCTTTGGGGACAGAAACCTCACATCTACATAGAAAAACATGTAGATATGTCAATCTGTCTACAAGTTTGCCAACAATCGGACCAAATATTACAGTAGAAGCAGATTCCACAACTCCATAAACAGCAGCAAACAGCAGAGAATCAGGCCAGATGTTGATCATATATAATCCAACAGAGAACTCCCACATCCTGCTTGGTATCCAAAAAAAGGGGGGAGGGGAACAGAAACAGAGTTACAAACTCTCCAGCAGCTGTATATCTGATAAGAGACTGTTCACCAGCAGCTGTAGATGGAAGAAGCAAACTCTCCCTCCCCCTCATTGCTCTGGTTCCTTCACTTTTTGGAATTTGGACAATGAGTGTAGATTATAAATCAAATTACAGTATGTTTACAGAAAAGACAAACCTCCTCTGCATGGTCCTGCAGCTTTTGTTTTCTTGTGTTCAAATTACCCAATGATAAAGAAGACACAAATCAAATTACCCAATGATAGATTATTAAAGGTTCTAAGTATATATATATACAGAAAAAATCAGAAAAAAGAACCACTCTTCTTGTTGAAAGGTTTTGCAGCAACAGGTATCAATCACTGAATAACCAACAGGTTTCAACACATCAGTGATGAGCTTCTGTGAACCATCTCTCTTTTTTACTTAAGGTTTTGCAGCAGTGGCGGTTTTCATCGGTGCTTTTGATGTTCCGACTGAAATTTTTTAAACTCTACCTGTCTTACCTTAAAATGTAACATAGTCATCTTCTTCGATTCTCTTCTGTTCGTTCTACTTCCATTGCTGTGGACAAAGAATATTTCGAATAACTGACATGATATGTACACAAACAACCAAGTACCTGAATGTTATGGAAAGGAACCAAGATTGTATTTTGCAAGTGGTTCTTTAAGAGCAAGTATCTCAACATATTTTTCTTCTTCAGTCTCAAGTCTCAACAACCTTTGGCTGAAATTTAAAAAAATATATAAGAGACAAACAGATAATGAATAAAACCAAGATGAAATTTACAATTGAAAAATCCAAGTAAAGAATGTAATGGAAATAAAAACACACCTGGACAGTAACTATCTTCGGACGGCATCTTGCTACAGGCTTTGCAACCACAGCAACAAAATCCGAAATATAAAAAATAAATAAAACTTTACAATAACAAATTATCAATCTTACCTTGATCATCAGACACAGCCTTCTTAGAATACTTTCTTGAAACTTTTGGGGCAAGCATAGTAACAACACCTTTTGTCACACCCAGTGAGCCTGAAATCCTGATATTGCAGATCCTTGCAAATTTTGATTCTGCCTACCAATACGCAAAGAGTCTTCTATTTCCTAGGATTGTAACTTATTGCCATAGCCTGTTACCTAAGGGCATATTACATCTATGAATGCAATTAATGTATAGCAAACAAAGACATAAGATTGGAATAATAAATACCTTATAAATGATCTTACTTTGTTTTATATAATGATGCAGTTTAACCAAATTGATGTTATAAATAACAAGAGAAAATAAGAAGTCATTTATTGTCATTTAAACAATAACATGATAAGTATCATCCTTTTCTGAAAGCAATACCCATTTAAACAATAACAATAACATGTTTGCATGTATCTTCTATTTCCAGTACCCAGACCAGTATTAAATCTATTAATGTAGTGTTCTAGGTGATAAATGACCTGCTTCAACCTTCAACTGCAAAAAAACAGTAATACGATATTTTGATGAAACTTAAATGAATCACTGCCTATGAAATGATATTGATAAAGATTAAATAATATACCTGTGATATGGTAATTTTTGAATTAAACATACTTGTAATGGAGTCCGCCAAATTTTGTGCTTCATCGATAATCAAACAACTACCCAAACTAGTAAAATAAAATAAAATTATAAAAGTTAACTGCGACTGTCTTTATATTGAAATTTAACTGAACAATCAAAAATAATACATTCAGAAAAAACTGAATCTGGTATTCAACCTCTTTATCATGAAACTATTTATTGTAATCCTTTTCGCAATTCCTTGAGTCATGTCCAGGTTGATTACATTTCTTGCAAATTCTTGGTTTTTTGGTTAATAATTCCTTGGTGGATTTGAACCTAGGATCTGCCTTACTTGGTCTTCCAGTGTTTATTCCGCTTCCTTTAGTTTTCGCTATTTTGGGATTACTAATAACTGGGTTTGTATTTATTTTTTCAGCAAACCTTGATATAGAGCCATTGTTCGATGTTGTCTTTCTAATGCTATTCCTTAACTCATATTCATTTATGAATCTTTCTAAACCTTCGATTAGTGGCTCGTCTACATCGACTAAATTTGCAATTAACTCTGAGCATTTACTGAACATCTTGCTTAGTTTATTTTGCTTAACTGCATCATATTCATCAACTGTAACTATTGATTTACTCGGTGTCATCTTCCATCTACTCATAATGAGTGTGTCTGGTAATGTTGTTCGTCCATTTGATGTCAGGAAGTTTATTATATGACGACATGGAATTCCTTTACTTGCAAATAGTCCGCATGAACATAATGGAGTATCATCAATAGCCTTACATGTAATCTTTGCAGACTGCACTTGCGTGAACATTCCAATCACAAAATATTCGTTCATCACCTATCACCATAATTCGGATTAATAATACTCTATAGCGTAATGTAGATTAGTAGTGTGTTGATAGTACCTCTGGGTTGTTACGTATGTAGTAACACATACTCTTTTGCACTTGATGTTGGTATAGAATAAATACTTCTGTTGTATACACGCAATGCAAACATCTTTCTATCGGCAATGAAGTAATCAGTAGTGCTGGTCCATCTCGATCCTTATGATCTAATTCTTGTAGTTTCTCCCTTTGTGCACTAAGAACTAACTCCAATGAACAGACGAATTCAAAAAGCGTCGAACAGCGCTTTACATTCATCTTCGTCAGTGCATTCATTCCTTCGCTTCTCTGAGTGCTTTGCATCCCACCGAAGAAATGATTTGTCATATAAATTGGACACCATTTTGACCTTATGGCATACATTTCATTTAGCCATTTGATATTCTCCATCTTGTTATCCGCGACCCATTTTCCCCAATTCATCTCAAATTGTTCAATATTCTCTGATGTGTTTAGAATTTTGTGGAATCTCTCCATTTCCTCCTTCTTTCTGAATACTCCTCCTATTTTGTCACACATTTTGTGGGTGATGTGCCATTTGCATAGACGGTGAAATGTATTTGGAAATTGAGCCTGTAATGCTACTTTCATAGCTGGATCTTGATCAGTAATTATTGTCGTAGGATAGCCTCCCATGCAACGTTTGAACTCAGAGAAGAGCCATATAAATGAATCGGATGACTCGTTAGCTAGGAATCCTGTGGCAAATAAAACTGTTTTCATATGGTTATTGACACCACAAAAAATACCTATGATGAGCTTGTATTTGTTTGTGTTGTATGTTGTGTCGAATGTAATAGCTTCTCCATATTTTTGATATTCTGAAATACATTTTGAATCAGCCCAGAATAGTTGTTTTAGGGCACCTATATATTAGAAGATCAACATGATATTATAAATCCTCATGTCATACGAATATCTCTTTACTACAGACGAAAAATAACCAAACAATACCTTCGTCGTCTACTACATAAGAGTAGAAGTAGTTAGGATCATTCTTTTTTTTATCTTCAAATTTTTCAAGTAAGATGTCAACATCATGACTCTTTAATCTTTCCATGTCGTCTCTTCGATGGTTATTGAAGTCCACCCTTGTGAAAGAGCAATTTGAAAATCCTCCAGACTGCATAGCAACGTATGCATATTGTTGACTCGGAGGAATGTTTACCACATTTAGATTATGTATCAAATTCCTCGCGTATGGTGTTATTTCTCTATTAATTTTCAGAAACCTTTTCAGACTAGGTGTTGACATTTCGTGGTTGTGTATGTCTTTGAATACTGATATCATCCATTCATCTCCCTCAATCTTCAATGACATTAGTGCCTTACAATTAGTCCTTGGATTTCTTATTTGTCTTGGCCTACCTGATTTCTCTAATGGATTTTGTATTTTTGGCACGATTGCTCTAGAAATTCCCTCCTTAGAGCAAACATAGGTTTTTTTACGTAATCCTTTCTTTGAATGCCTCGTGGATCCTTTTCTTACTGAAAAACCCTTGTGGCCCGCGTATTTGTAATACAATTCCTCTACCTCTCCAATTGTTGTAAATTTCATTCCAACTTTTGGTTCTTCACACTCCCTGAAAATATGTATTGATTAAAGTTGTAACATTTTCATATAGTTTTGCGAATCAGGTCAATTTCGCAAATAGATATATTAATAACTACCTAGTTGTTTGCTCTTTGTTTTCTAGTTCTTGAAGAGGTGAATCTCTGTTATAATATCCACAATTTTGGAAAAGAGTAAACTTAATTGATTTATAGCAATTCAATTCTATATTAAATTGAGCAATGCTATTATTAAAAATGGTTTAAGACTACACACACGACATACCTAGATGTAGTTTGCATGTTATCTTCTTCCTCCTCACACATTTCAGTTGTTGCATCGCAATAGTCTATGTAAGTTGCAAAAAATTTCATAATTTAATGATATAATTTAAAAATTTAAATGTTACTATATATTGTGTAGAATTTCTCACCATCGCAAATTTTTTCCATGGTATTCTGAATCAACTCATTCAGATAACGTATTTTGGTAGGAAAACAAATAATAGTTAAGGAATGTAGAAAACAAAGTTGTTCAAAATTACGTTAAAGTAATTTATTGACGAAGAATATATATTAATAAAATTTGAACATAGTAGCATAGATTTTAACATACCATTTCGAGGTTTAAGTTATACCTCAAGATGTTTATCTAGTCCTCGATAATGTTAGGATGTTCCGTGCTTGGAAAAATATCTTTGTAGACTTGTATCCATATAAAAAAAAGAACATAGTTACAAAATTCATTTAGTAACTTATTTAATTCTTCAATTAAACATGTGCACTTTGATATAGTATACAAGCAATTTTATGTTGTTTCATTTAATTCAATATTTGATTTTAGAAGATATTATCAATTTAATACATTACAATGATTCAATATGATCTAGTCTTGTTATTTCATTTATAGGAATTAAATGGCTAGTTTGATTAAATTTAGTAGTATTTTAGTTATAGATTTATTATTTAGTTATCTTGTCATGTGTATTGTTCTACTTTCCAAATTAAATTATCTAATTGACACCCTCTGCAGTAATTTTAACATATTGGCATAGATTTTAACATACCATTGCGAGGTTTAACTTATACCTCAAGATGTTTATCTAGTCCTCGATAATGTTAGGATGTTGCTTGTTTGGAAAAATATCTTTTGTAGACCTGTAATAACAACCACTCATATAATAAATAGAATCTCATCTAAAGTTTTAAAAAATAAAACACCATATGAGGTGCTTAACAACAAAGCACCAAGTTATAACACAATGAAAAAATTTGGTTGCTTATGCTATGCAACAACAAATATTAGAGAGCATAAATTCTCTCCAAAAACCTTCAAAGGCATTTTTATGGTATATCCTTCTAATACAAAAGGATATGTGATACTAGATATAGATACTTGAAAATTTCACATTTCTAAAAATGTGATTTTTAGGGAAAGCATTTTCCGATTTAAAGAAGGTTTTCTTGAAAATAATCTGTCTCAATTAAAAAATACAAAATTATATGAAGATATATACAATAAAATCATATATGAATATTATGATTCCAAATTTAAAAATTAAACCATAAAAGAAAATGTAAATGATATTCCTTCAAATAAAAAATCAGAATCTCAAATATCTGAAAAAACAAAGATAATAAGTTCTTAAAATAAAAGTTCAGTTATACCTAACCAAAATAAAGAGAGAAGCACTACATATTCAGACTATAAAGGAAGATTAAAATTCCAAAATTAAAAGAAAAATGAGTCAATTCAGACCCTATTTTCAGAAAATAGTTCAAAACAAAACAAAACATATGAGAAGTCATTAGAAACAACTAAAAATGAGGCAATAGTCCAATTCAGATCATTCTGAATTTATAAATCCCACAACCACTCTAAAAGATCCTTGTTTAGATCATGAACAAATTCATAGATCTAAACACAAAATCTAAGGAAATTTAAACAATAACCTGAATACTCGGGTCACCATTCCTGTCCAAACAGGCAGGAATTCAAAAGAAAAAGGTTCTAGCTTTTTAAGCAAGAATAAAACCAAAATAATAGTTCAGTTATACCTAACCAAAATAAAGAGAGAAGGACTACATATTCAGACTATAAACGAAGATTAAAATTCAAAAATAAAAAGAAAAATTAGTCAATTCAGACCCTATTTTCAGAAAATAGTTCAAAACAAAATAAAACATATGAGAAGTCATTAGAAACAACCAAAAATGAGCAATCTAATGAAATTCTTCATCTAAACTCCCAAACAAATCAGAAAGAATTTAGTTCAGACCATGAACAAATATTCAAAATCTGAATTGTAAAATCTAGGAAAATCTAAACATTCCCCTGGACATTGGTTCTAACGAGTAAGGAAGAAGTATAAAAGAAAGACCTTCAAATTCCAATACAGATTATTCTGAATTTATAAATCCCAAAACAACTATAAAAGATCCTTGTTTAGATCATGAACAAATTGATAGATCTAAACACAAAATCTGAGGAAGTTTAAACAATAACCTGAATACTCGGGTCACCATTCCTGTCCAAACACGCAGCAATTCAAAAGAAAAAGGTTCTACCCTTTTAAGCAAGAATAATACTAAAAATTCAAACCAAAAGTATACAAATTAAGGAAATAGGTAATAATTGAAAATAATAATAATGTCCAAACAAGACAATCAAAAGCATTTTCAGACAGTGAACAAACTCAAAGTTTGAGTTCTGATCAATTTGAAAATTTTAATACTGTATAACAGAATTCTATCCTGGAAAACAATGGTTAAATCCAGCAAAATAACAGTTCAGAACCATTTTTTAAAAATTTTATAGAGGCAGAGGCTTTGGATACTAATTCAAGCCAACCACATAAAAACTCAAAAGAAAACTCTTTTGGGTCTATAAAAACAAATAGTCTGATTAATACTAATTAAAGACAGCCAAATACCAACTCAAAAAATTCTTTTATGGAATTTACAAAAGCAATTGCTCTGGACAATCACTCAAGACAGTCAAATAATAATTCTCTCCAAAAACCTTCAAAGGCATTTTTATGGTATATCCTTCTAATACAAAAGGATATGTGATACTAGATATAGAAACTTGAAAATTTCACATTTCACATTTCTAAAAAGGTGATTTTTAGGGAAAGCATTTTCCCATTTAAAGAAAGTTTCCTTGAAAATAATCTGTCTCAATTACAAAATACAAAATTATATGAAGATATATACAATAAAATCATATATGAATATTATGATTCCAAATTTAAAAATTAAACCATAAAAGAAAATGTAAATGATATTCCTTCAAATAAAAAATCAGAATCTCAAATATCTGAAAAAACAAAGATAATAAGTTCTGAAAATAAAAGTTCAGTTATACCTAACCAAAATAAAGAGAGAAGGACTACATATTCAGACTATAAAGGAAGATTAAAATTCAAAAATTACAAGAAAAATGAGTCAATTCAGACCCTATTTTCAGAAAATAGTTCCAAACAAAACAAAACATATGAGAAGTCATTAGAAACAACTAAAAATGAGGCAATAGTCCAATTCAGATCATTCTGAATTTATAAATCCCACAACCACTCTAAAAGATCCTTGTTTAGATCATGAACAAATTCATAGATCTAAACACAAAATCTAAGGAAATTTAAACAATAACCTGAATACTCGGGTCACCATTCCTGTCCAAACAGGCAGGAATTCAAAAGAAAAAGGTTCTAGCTTTTTAAGCAAGAATAAAACCAAAATAATAGTTCAGTTATACCTAACCAAAATAAAGAGAGAAGGACTACATATTCAGACTATAAACGAAGATTAAAATTCAAAAATAAAAAGAAAAATTAGTCAATTCAGACCCTATTTTCAGAAAATAGTTCAAAACAAAACAAAACATATAAGAAGTCATTAGAAACAACCAAGAATGAGCAATCTAATGAAATTCTTCATCTAAATTCCCAAACAAATCAGAAAGAATTTAGTTCAGACCATGAACAAATATTCAAAATCTGAATTGTAAAATCTAGGAAAATCTAAACATTCCCCTAGACATTGGTTCTAACGAGTCAGGAAGAAGTATAAAAGAAATACCTTCAAATTCCAATTCAGATCATTCTGAATTTATAAATCCCAAAACAACTATAAAAGATCCTTGTTTAGATCATGAACATATTCATAGATCTAAACACAAAATCTGTGGAAGTTTAAACAATAACCTGAATACTCGGGTCACCATTCCTGTCCAAACAGGCAGCAATTCAAAAGAAAAAGGTTCTAGCCTTTTAAGCAAGAATAATACTAAAAATTCAAACCAAAAGTATACAAATTAAGGAAATAGGTAATAATTATAAATAATAATAATGTCCAAACAAGACAATCAAAAGCATTTTCAGACAGTGAACAAACTCAAAGTTTGAGTTCTGATCAATTTGAAAATTTTAATACTGTATAACAGAATTCTATCCTGGACAACAATGGTTAAATCCAGCAAAATAACAGTTCAGAACCATTTTTTTAAAATTTTATAGAGGCAGAGGCTTTGGATACTAATTCAAGCCAACCACATAAAAACTCAAAAGAAAACTCTTTTGGGTCTATAAAAACAAATAGTCTGATTATACTAATTAAAGACAGCCAAATACCAACTCAAAAAATTCTTTTATGGAATTTACAGAAGCAAATGCTCTGGACAATCACTCAAGACAGTCAATTAATAATTCAAAACAAAATTCCGTTGAATTTACAGAACAAAACAGAATATACACAAACCAGCCATAGATTATTCCAAAACAAAATGCTCTGGACAGGGGTGTTAAAACAGGAAACAAAAGAAATTTTCCAAAATGAAACAAATCAAAGAACTAGTTTGTATGGCAGGAAAATAATAAAACCAAAGAAATATCAAGATTATTATCTTGAAAATGAAAAAGACTTCTATGAGCCAAGATATCCCATGAGCAATCATGTATCTTATCATAGGACAAGCAAACAACAAATATATGAATATTATGATTCCAAAATTAAAAATTAAACGATAAAAGAAAATGAAAATGATATTCCTTCAAATAAAAAATCAGAATCTCAAATATCTGAAATAACAAAGATATTAAGTTCTGAAAATAAAATTTCAGTTATACCTAACCAAAAAAAAGAGAGAAGGACTACATATTCAGACTATAAACGAAGATTAAAATTCCAAAATAAAAAGAAAAATGAGTCAATTCAGACCCTATTTTCAGAAAATAGTTCAAAACAAAACAAAACATATGAGAAGTCATTAGAAAAAACCAAAAATGAGCAATCTAATGAAATTCTTCATCTAAACTCCCAAACAAATCAGAAATAATTTAGTTCAGACCATGAACAAATATTCAAAATCTGAATTGTAAAATCTAGGAAAATCTAAACATTCCCCTGGACATTGGTTTTAACGAGTCATGAAGAGGTATAAAAGAAATAACTTCAAATTCCAATTCAGATCATTCTGAATTTATAAATCCCAAAACAACTCTGAAAGATCCTTGTTTAGATCATGAACAAATTTATAGATCTAAACACAAAATCTAAGGAAGTTTAAACAATAACCTGAATAATCGGGTCACCATTCCTGTCTAAACAGGCAGCAATTTAAAAGAAAAAGGTTCTAGCCTTTTAAGCAAGAATAATACTAAAAATTCAAACCAAAAGTATACAAATTAAGGAAAAGAGGTAATAATTGAAAATAATAATAATGTCCAAACAAGACAATCAAAAGCATTTTCTGACAGTGAACAAACTCAAAGTTTTAGTTCTGATCAATCTGAAAATTTTAATACTGGATAACAGAATTCTATCCTGGACAACAATGGTTCAATCCAGCAAAATAACAGTTCAGAACCATTTTTTTAAAATTTTATAGAGGCAGAGGCTTTGGATACTAATTCAAGCCAACCACATAAAAACTCAAAAGAAAACTCTTTTGGGTCTATAAAAACAAATATTCTGATTAATACAAATTAAAGACAGCCACATACCAACTCAAAAAATTCTTTTATGGAATTTACAGAAGCAAATGCTCTGGACAATGACTCAAGACAGTCAAATAATAATTCAAAACAAAATTCCCATGAATTTACAGAAGAAAACAGAATATACACCAACCAGCCAGAGATTATTCCAAAACAAAATGCTCTGGACAGGGGTGTTAAAACAGGTAGCAAAAGAAATTTTCCAAAATGAAACAAATCAAAGAACTAGTTTGTATGGCAGGAAAATAATAAAACCAAAGAAATTTCAAGATTATTATCTTGAAAATGAAAAAGACTTCGTGTTATTTTAGTTACAGATTTAGTATTCAATGTTAATAAATTCCAACCAAAAATATAATATTTTGTGGATGACCAGCTAGACTTCTTGTTTGTTTGGAATTTAAGTTATACTAATGATTACTCAAAATTCAGATAGCAGTAAATTTGAAAACTTCAGACCATGGATACAAATATTGTTTTTCATAGTGAAACTTAAAACTTCATAAGTAGTAGATTAAAAATGTTAAATAATTCTAATGAGTGCATGTAGTTGGCAGAAGACTATCTGCCAATACATATTTTCATACAGTATTAAATAACTTAATTTGCAGAGTACATTTCATTAACTGCGATAATGTAAAAATTTAAATCCTAACAGTACTCTTTTTCATTTCTATGACATAGCAAGGCATCATCGTCTGTGGGGAGGAGTATTGAAAGACTGGTTGAACCAATCCTTCCACTGTTGCGGATCAATATTCTCAATTGTATCATAAGAATGCAAAGCTTCCTCATAATCGTCGTCCGACGAGGAGTCTACTGGTAAAGGTGACATCAGTGGCATGTAGTTTGGATGTCCCCGTGGTATTTTTTGCCAGCACAACCCACACTGATTCAATTCAGGTAATATAGATTTGCTATATGGGTTTTCCAGTCGATATTGTGAGAGATGAATAGGTTCCTGAATCACATTAGTTGGTGGCTGTGGGAAATTATTAACATAAATGGGCCGGCAGCGGTCCATTGATTTTTTGCTCGAAGTTGAATCACGTATGTGGTCTGTGGAGTTGGAGGACTGTCCTTGAAGCACAGATTTCCTCTTCTTAAAAGGCCAACAGCCGCGCATATTGGAGTTGTGTGTGGCAGCTATTATAGGTCTTTTTGAACGACGTCTAGGAGTGACAGGATTGTACAATGGCGAATCAGCCACTACCCCACCTTCTGATTCATCGTCACTAATGATAATGACGTCGTTCAAATTACTTGTTCGCCTCTGAGCACGGTTGGCATGAGGAGCATTTCGCTTCCTAGAACTCATTGCCTAACGTCGATTACAGGTTAGTATAAAAATGATGGAGTATTAGCAGCCAAATATAAATACAATAACAACCTACGACTAACTAGCTGATTTGGTAGAATATCAAAGATTAGAAATTTAAATAATATGAAAGTACTGTTACTGAAATATAAACCTTATTTTAAAATACTGTTACTGAATATCAAACATGATTTAAAAATACTAGAATATATACCTGATTTAAAAATTCCTATGACTGAAATCTCTGAAATACGTTGGAAACGAAAGTTGATTTTAAAAAACTGGAATTAAAAAAACCTTGTAGTTCATAGCTGCCACATCATCCAACGACTAGAAATTTTAATAATATCAACGGACTGTTAATTTTGTTAAGAAATTTTAATAATACAGTACTTAAATAAACTGGAAGTTGATTTAAAAATAACTGGAATATCTTCAATAATGATTTAAAAAAACTGGAACTTGATTAAAAAAAATAAGGCTAATATCTGCTATACTGAATTAAAAATACTGGAACCTCATTAAAAAATCCGATTACTGAATAGGGTTCAAAAAAAACTCCATTTAAAAACCTGGAATTTAAAAAACCTGGAATGGCCTATTACTGAAATGACGATGATAACAAATGATTACAAAGAATCGGTGGTTCAGAGGAGATCGAATGGAAACAATCAAACAATGAAAGTATTTAAAAAAAAAATCGATTTTAATGAAGAATTTGGGAGAAGATCGAATGGAAACAATGAAAAAACTGGAAGTATTTAAAAAATCAAAGAATGAAAGTATTTAACAAATGATTACAAAGTATTTAAAACTGTAACTTCCACATTAGCACAGTAAAAAAATCAAGCTCAAACTTCTGTCATAACTCAATAGTATATCAATTATCAATGGTAAATTAGTGGCTAAATATTTGGCATGGAAATAACTCGAGAAATTCTCAAGTAGTCAAGCTGTAAACACGAATTAAGATATTTTGAACTATCACAACAAATTTTATAAGTTAACTAACAATCAGATTCAAAGAATGCCAATGGCAAAAACACGATATTCTGTGGCCTCCTAAGAATTTTAGTCTATTCATGTAACCTCTTAAGAGTTAAACACTTACAGAAAGATCTTTCATTTAAAAAATTCGATTTTAATGAAGAATTTGGGCGAAGATGGAATGGAAACAATGAAGAAACTGGAAGTATTTAAAAAATCAAAGAATGAAAGTATTTAACAAATGATTACAAAGAATTGTTGGTTCAGAGGAGATCGAATGGAAACAATCGGTGGTTCAACAGCAAGATCGAATGAGAACAATGAAAGACAGAAAGTATTTGGGGAAAAATACCTTTTGATGCAGATTTTGGGGAGATCGGAGTCTATTTGTTGAAGTGATCGGAGTTTATTTTGGGGAGATCGTATTCCGACGAACGGTTGTTGAAGTGATGATGGTTATCGATTCCAGCCACCGTTTAAATAGGGAATTTGTCAATCATGAAAGTAATGTAGCAGTCAGGAACGATTTTTTGGTGAATGGGTTTTGTTTCTAGGGGAGGTATGGTCGGAGGTATGAAGTAACCTAAAGGACTGTGCGATTGCGCGTCGTAATCGTAGGACGGTGGTCGTGCCATGTTCGGTATGGGTGGACGGTAGCAGGTCACCGGGTGTCCGACTGAACGGGCAATTTCGTACAAATCGAAGACTTGACACCCGCTGCAGTGCACCATGCTTTGAAAGGAAGGTACATATGGATTCGTGCGCCTGCGGTGAATTAGCGTTGAATTGTCGGAACGGTGGACGGAAGACAAAACTACCGTGGATACCAAATCGGAAGGTGGTGGAGGGTGGTACCGCACTGTTGGAGGGAACGACACTAACCGAACGGTCCGTGATAGCTAGACAAGATTCAATGAAATTAATCCCCGCAAAGCAATGCATCAAAAAATTATATGAGGAGGAGGGGCCTCCAATAAAAGACCCAAGCAAGTGATAAAAAGCATAAATTGCACATTAAAGCCTAAAAGGCTAGTTAAAAGCCCAAGAGGCGAAGCCTAAAATGCACAAATAGTTCAAACCCGCAAAGGGTACATACATAAAACAAAAAGAGAGGGGGGACCTCCAATAAAAACCCAAAATAACAAAAGTTCATCATGACACATGATGTCAGACCGTCGGAGATGCTGTCGGTCGGGTTGTAGATGAACCAGTTGGTAGCCAGCCAGCCAGCAAGCAAACGATCGGTAAGCTCATCCTCGGTGTAAGGAACCTGATTGCAGTCCAAATCAGGGAAAACCTTGCCGCTGGAACCCTTCTGTCAGGTAAAGCTGTTAGCTTGTTTGAAGTTCGGACAGGAGTTGCTTGTTGACGGAACTGAGATGAGAAACTTGGTTTGCGAGCGAGAATTTTTCGTTCTCTAAAGCTTGAAGCCGTGAGGTGGTCTCACAAGCCACAACATACATTGCATGCAGCAGAGTAATACTCTAAGGAAGAAATATATATATATTAGTGATTAGATCAGAATAATATTAAAGAAAAGGAAGATTCTTACGTTTAAAGCTTGCGAAAAGGCACCAAACTCTAGGCTCTGACATGGATATGATGTGCAAGTTCCATTCCGGTTAGTAGC
>LFYR01001291.1:49270-66091 GCA_001185155.1 Zostera marina
GGCTCTTTTTATATGGGAGGCATAAGCATCAAAGATCCTTACCCCTAACCCTCTTAATTCCTTCGGGAGGACCATCTTAGCCCAAGGAGCAGATTTTCTACAATCCCAAAGAAATTTGTAGGCAATTTGCCTAACCTTAATGACAACATATGATTGTTATGTTCTAAGTGCAATTGGAAAATGGGGGAGAACAAGTGTTCGATCCCTCCCAAAAATGTATTTAGATTCAATTATATACACTTGGGTGATTTAGATCTAACAGAATTCATAGTGAATTCTGTTAGATCTAAAACGTGGGAACATTCTAGAATAATATCCTAACTAATTACAAAGAAGTTAAAAGTAATTAACTAATTGCATAATAGTCCATTATTATATTACTAATAGCCTCCCTCAAACTCATCTATGTCTATCGATGAGGTTGGCTTTAAGCTCCATGAATGGTGTTGGCTTCAATGCTTTGGTCAACACATCTGCCCTTTGTTTGGTGCTTGGAATGTGAATAACTTCTAGAGTTTTATTCTCAACTCTTTCTCTCACAAAGTTGAAGTCTACAGCAGCATGCTTGATTTTTGAATGAAAAACAGGGTTGGCAGCAAGTTGTGTGGCTCCCAAATTGTCACACCACATCTTGTAAGGTTTATCAACCTTTATACCCATTTCAAACAGTAAATTTGCCACCCAATCTAAATCTGCAGCTGCAGCAGTAATAGCTCT
This sequence comes from Zostera marina, assembly GCA_001185155.1. Classification (NCBI taxonomy): domain Eukaryota; kingdom Viridiplantae; phylum Streptophyta; class Magnoliopsida; order Alismatales; family Zosteraceae; genus Zostera; species Zostera marina. The sequence continues at coordinate 49,988 of LFYR01001291.1, forward strand.
GAATTCTTACTCAGTGCTTGATCTGGACACTGTTGTCTGCTTCTGAGAACACCATATCACCAGAGATTTACCCATATACACAAGGTAACCAGACTGACTCTTCCTGTCTGTCTCATCTGAAGCCCAATCAGCATCACTGTAAGCTGAAATGTTGCAATTACTGGATTTTCTAAGGACAATTCCCATGCACTGAGTTCCAGTCAGATATCTGAGAACTCTTTTCATCATCTGCCAGTGAATCTCCTTAGGTTTCTCCATGAACTGAGCTAGCTTGTTGACAGCATATGCAATGTCCGGCCTTGACATTGTTAGATACTGTAATGAACCAACAATCTTTCTAAAATCAGTTGCATTTTCAATCACTTCGGCATCAGAGAAGAAAGGTTGATCATGTTGCATTGGAGTAAAAATAGGTTTCAGGCTTTGAAAATTGTGTTTGTTCAAGAGATTGACCAAATACAATTGTTGGTCTAAGAACACTCCATCCACATGCTTTCTCACCCTTATTCCTAGAAAATATTCAAGATCTCCACACAACCTTACTGCAAACTCAGACTTTAGAATATCCAGGCACTCCTTCACCTTTTCTGAGCTTGAACCAGTGATGACCATGTCATCTACGTAGACTAAAATGTAAATAATTTCATCATCTATTTTCACAAATAAGGATTCATCAGAAAAACATGCTTTGAATCCCATTCTGTCCAAGGACTGTTTCAGACGTCTAAACCACATCCTAGACGCTTGTTTCAACCCATAAAGTGCCTTTTTTAAAAGAGACACATGCCTTGGTTTTGATTCATCAAGGAAGCCAACAGGTTGTCTCTTTCTTCCAACTGCCCATGAAGAAAAGCATTGCTTATGTCTATCTGTTGCATCTCTCATCCTCTAGAGACTGCAATAGTGAGGACTATTCTTATGGTTTTGGGTTTCACCACAGGACTAAATGTTTCACCATAATCTTGTCCCTTCACTTGATTGGTCACATTAGCTACCAATCTAGCCTTTAGCCTTTCAACTGTCCCATCTGATTTTTCTTTGACCTTAAACAACCAAATGTTGTTTATGACGTTATCTGTGGCAGACCTGGGTATCAATTCCCATGTTCCATTCTTCATTAGGGCATCATATTCTTGTTGCATTGCATCCTTCCATTCAGGATCTGTCAATGCCAACTTCACAAATTTCGGTGCAATTTTCTGAGTTGGAGTAATTGATAAAACATATTTAGAATTCCCTCTCTTTGTTGCTCCTCTTGTTACTGGAATATGCACCACATCCTCCCCCTCCTCAGACTTATCAGGATTATAATCCTCATCTGAAGAGGTTTTGGAACTCACTGAAATATTTTCATCATTTAGTAAACTGTCTGCCAATGCATGTTGCTCATCAACTGTATCAATGGGATGTTCTACTGGCTGAGGAACCTTTTTTCTTCTAGTATAGGTCTGAATTGCAGGTATAGAAGAAATAGAAAAATCTGAAATATTTTCTGACCTCACAGCAGCTTCTGTTTTAAAAGTATGCATTGTTTCTTGCTCTACTTCATCATCTGAACTGTAATCTGACTGAACTGTATTCTCTGGATTCATATTTTTTTTGTAGAGAAAATCATTCTCATGAAACACTACATCTCTCGATAGTATTGTCCTTCCATCTTCCATGTTCATACATATATATCCATCACAATTTGCAGGATATCCCATAAACACACACTGTTGAGATTTGTTACTCAATTTATTCTCCCTATAGGCCCTCATGTTAGGTTAACAAATAGAACCAAATACTCTCAATTTATAATATTCTGGTGCCCTGTGATTCAGTGTTTCATATGGAGAGATTCCTCCCAAGACACTTGTAGGATTCCTGTTATAAATGTAAACAGTAGTCATAAACGCATAATCCCATAATTGCTCCTCAATCCTTGCATGATTGAGCATGGCCAGCCCTGTATCGACTATGTGTCGATGCCTTCTTTCCACCTTACCCATTTGAGGATGAGTGTGTGGACAACTAAGGCGATGAATTATACCATTCTTTCTAAGATAAGTGGAGAGCTTGAGGAATTCTTTGGCATTATCACTCTAAACTGCCTTGATTTTATATTCAAACTGCCTCTCCACTAATTTCTGAAATTGAATAAAACAGTCCTCCACTTCAGACTTCCTTTTCATCAAAAACAACCAATTATGGCTAGTAGATGCATCTACAAAATTTATGTAGTATCTATAGCCCTCTGAAGAGTCCCTAGGTGCAGGACCCCAAACATCCGCAAAAACAAGCTCAAGTGGATTGCTGTAGACAGTGGATCTCTTAGAATGTTTTAATTTCTTAGATTTTGTTACACAACAATTCTGACATGGTACATGAATATGTTTAAAATCTGTAACAACAATCATCTTATTTTTATTTAAATCTTCCACTGCTCTCGAGTGCAAGTGCCCTAGCCTCAGATGTCAGGTCCTTGCATTAGCCTTTTTGCCTAACTCCACATGCATGATTCACCTGCAATTCAGAACTCCTTACATTCATAGGGATCTCATACAGCCCGTCTCCTTCAGGTCCAGATATTAACACCTCTTTAGTGACCAGATCCTTCACTGTCACCCTCTGTGGATCAAATTCCATAGAAACCCTGTTATCAATAAAGAATCTCTTGACAGAGATCAAGTTCTTGGATGCTGATGGAACATAAAGAAGTTAATCCAATTTAAACATTCTATTATTTACTGAAAAATTAGAATTACCATAATGAGTGATCTTCATGGGCCTTCCATCTGCTGTGTTGATTGCCCTATCACACTCCATAGCTTGCTGAATATTCTGCTGAGCTTTTGTAACATGATTAGTAGCTTCTGAATCTGAATACCAGAAATCAGATTCTGCTACTACAGCCCCATTTACTGATCGATTCACCTCTTCACTGGACACCATGGTCACAGCATCGAAATCCTCCTACATTGCCACCAGATTTACAGTAGGTTCATCAACTGTACCTGTTTCAGGGTACCAAACAGATCCAGAACCTTTATATGCAGCATTAACAGACATCTTGCCCGTAGGCCCATTAGGTGGGAGTGTCCTATTGTGTGTGGGAAGATACTTGGTGATATTCAGTCTATTATAACAATTCAGCGCACCATGTTTTCTAGAGCATATCTGACATGGAACAGTGCTGAATTTAAATTTCCCTTGCTTCTGATTTCTTTCTGTCTCAACGACATTAATGCTCGGCGGATTTGATATATTGGATCTGGATTTTCTGATCTCCACATCCATAAACATAGCTTTCACCTCTCTATACGTAATATCATCTCTCCTTGTTGAAATAATCTGAACCAATGATTCATATTCATCTCCTAGCCTAGCCACGGCTAGGAGAACAAGATCTGCATCATCTATCTTCTTTCCAGCAACCGACAGAGCTTCCACAAGGGTATTAATTTCAGCAATATATTCTGTAAAATTCTTACCTCCCTTCTTGAGATTCTACAATTTTTGATTGATTGCAAGAATCTGTGAACACGAGGAAGATGCAAACTCCTCCTGAAGAGTCTTCCAACAATCATATGAGGTTTCACAATTTGAAACCTCTGTCACCACCAATGCCGTGAGAGAGGATAGTATCCAGCCCAAAATTAATTGATCCTGCTGGACAGCCACCGGCGTACTTAATTCTATTTCTCCGAGAAGGTAAGAAATGAGACCATTACCTCTCAAAGCTCCAAAGAACTGCGTCCTCCAGGCAAAATAATTGCCACGATCCAATGCCACAGTCTTGGGAGACTTGATGATTACAACTTTCATCGGAACCTGCAAGTCCTCCCGAGCGACATTTACCACATCTTTGCTAAAATCTGCCATGATCGCACAGCGGAAACCGATCAGCAACAGCAAGCAAGATGGATCAGCAACTAACCTCCCCGATCAGCAACAACACTTAAATCCTTCCAGCGACTGATACCATATGATTGTTATGTTCTGAGTGCAATTGGAAAATGGAGGAGAACAAGTGTTCGATCCCTCCCAAAAATGTATTAGATTCAATTATATACACTTGGGTGATTTAGATCTAACAGAATTCATAGTGAATTCTGTTAGATCTAAAACGTGGGAACATTCTAGAATAATATCCTAACTAATTACAAAGAAGTTAAAAGTAATTAAATAATTGCATAATAGTCCATTATTATATTACTTATACAACAAAGCTAGGAAGGGAAGTACCATTAATATTTAATCCAATAGGTAAATATTCCTGCAAAGACCCAATTGCAAGTTGGATCCTCCCCCCATGTGATAGACACAAGGTTCAGGATGCGCCTCTGCGCGATGCGCCACCACCTGGAGTACTTGAGCTTTTGCGCGCAAAAGCGCGCCTTTGCGCCAGTGGCATTTTCGTAAATATATATAAAAATAAAGGTTTTTCATATATTTTTTATATACCTAAAATATATCTACTTCATAAAATATATCAAAATAGTTAAAGTGGTTCAAAACACATAGACTAGTTCAAACTTGAAATACATAATACGATCTATAGGTGATCCTGTGTCTTCTTTAGCCGTTTATAGGTTCAGGTTGGGGTTCAGGTTTACATCTATAGGTTCAGGTTGGGGTTCACCCTCATTGTTTTCATTAAATTCATTGTTTTTACTTTTTATTAAATTCATTGTTTTCATTAAATTCAGCCATTTCGAAAACCCTAAAAAAATAACAAATTAATTAAAAAAAGCACAACCTTAATCTCTGAAATGAGATGTCTGAACTCTGAAATGAGATGTCTGAACTTTGAAATGAGATGGAGAAAAAGATGAAGGGAGATAAAAAAAAAAAAAAAATTAAATCGCATGCTAAGGGGCATCTCCCTTCCAAGGCGCATCCGCGCATCCGGAACTATGGATAGACACCTTCCTTTCCACCTAGATAGAATTTTCTCAAGGGGCTGGAGAGTCCAATGCATTGACCAAAATTTTCCCTGAGAGAGTAACTTAGGAAGAAATCCAATATCGCCTTAAGGTGGGGATGATCAACTACATTTGAATAATGTGCACTACTTTTCTCATTGTTAACTTCCAGACCCGAGAATGTCAAGAAAACCCCAAGGATTTCCATAATTGAGTTAAGGAACTCAGGGTTAGCCTTAGAGAAGATAAGGATGCCATCTGTAGAAATTAAGTGAGAGATAGATTTTGCACCATTGACCAAAAATGTGTCTATTCTCATATCATCCACCCCTTTCTGAATGAGCCTACCAAGGCGGTCCATGACCAAATTAAATAGGATTGGTGAGATGGGTACCCTGGCCTCAACTCTCTTTGGCTTTTAAAAGGGCAAGTGGGAGTGCCCTCTACTAAGACAAAGAAAGAAGCCGACTTGATACAATTAGATATAAGAGAAATGAAATGTTGCGATAAGGGTATTATCCTCAGGGTTTCTAGAATAGCATCTCAACTAATTGTATCAAATACTATCAAACCCCTTCCTACGGTCCACACTAAGCATACATCTCTTGGGGGTCCTAACCCTCCCAAAAGCATTTCCTCAGTCAAAAGGATATTGTCAGAGATGACCTTATCTTTCATAAATGAAATGGGTCATGTTTATGGATCATGTTTGCGCATGAAATGTTTACCATTCTTTAGCAAGAGCTTTAACCCTTTTAAGTTTCTGTTGAAGTCTAACAAGGCCATTATCACAAATGGGTGTGTTGATTCCAACCATGGACAAGGCCACAAACTCACAAAGTCCTCATTAACCAGCCAAGAGTCATAGATTCTAAAAGGCTTATATCCCTTTTCAGAGGTAATTAAAGCTACGATCATTACGACATGGTCACCAGAACTCCTTGCAACCTTGATTGGGGCCACAATTCAATCCACTTTAGGTTGGAGAATGCTATATCCAGCCTACTAAGCCTTGCAACAGGACCCACTGCTTTGTTGGTCCATCTGAATTCCCCTCCTACAGAGGATAGTTCCATCAGTTGGAAGGATAGAGTGGCATTGAGGAATTCAGAGCGTCCACCATGGTTGTAAACCCTTGGGAAATCCTCTCCTCAGGGAAAGGACTACATTGAAATCATCCAAAGTCAACCTGGGCATACAATTAACGGAATTTCTAATGTCCAGATATATACTAGTATGCTAAATAGCACAAAGTAGGAGAACTCAGTTTGAAAATGCACTGAGCTTTTTCATTTTTTTCAAAATAACCCTAGGCATTTCAAATGTTCAAACTTCAAACTCTAGAAATAATAATCATTTGTCGTCAACAAATATTTATAAAAATCAATTCAATAGGTATTTGAGCTACATGTAAATTTTACCTTCCCTGAAAGTTTTTTATCATCCACCCATATGAGATCATATTTATCTTTCTCATCTAGCCTATCAAAGTAAAATAAGTGAATGAGAATTTCTGGATTGAAACAAAAGAACAAATAGTATTAAATACAAGGATGACTACCTTTGAGTTTCTTTTGGAACAATAAGAATGAGAAGCTTTGGCCTAAACGATAAAGCTTTGTCGATAAACTTGTTAGCGAGACTTGCCCTGACCCCAAAAGGAGGATTGAGCCCCATTATCTGTATGTATATGTATTATATATGTATATATGTATTATATATGTATATATGTATGCATGTATATATGTGCATACGAGGAAAACGATATTACATTTAGAACGGTGAAAACCACAAAGTCCATGAATTTTAAAAGAACAATATTTTTGTCATTTTCTTACCAGTTGAGAACCAGAATATAATTCTGAGTGCTGAACTTCCATCCAATCTTTCATAGTAAACTTGAAATTATTCTGCATAACGCATAAAATATAGGTGCAGAAATTATATATTTTGAGCAAAAATTACAAAAAAGAAAAGAAAAAGGAATGTACAAACAGTACAATCTTTCATAGTACACATTGAAAAAACAATTAAAATGAAAGAGAAAATATTAAGGTTAAGAAAAACGTTATATGTCGCGTTACTTTTCAGTATCATACTTCCCCAGTGACATTTTAATCAAAACTGGATAAGAATTTGTTCAAAAAATTATTTTTCTACCTGTTTTGTAAATTGGAATCCACATATCAACGTTACAATATTACGTGGCTACAATTGCTATTATGATTATCTGAGATGTAGTGATTTAGATGTATATGATTATATTTAATTACAAGTTAGGCCAATTTTTATCTTGACTAGAGAACTACAGTGGATTACTACAAAAAGAGATATAATAGTGATGAAGCCTAGCTGAGGGATGAGGCAGACTATAATAATAATGAAATAAAAGCTGACCTCCCTTACACCCCACTGATCCTTTTATATGCTTGATTCCATACTACTGGTCAATATGGAATCAAGCCATTAAAGGGATTTAATGGAGGGCTAGGTTGTTCTCTGAAATACAGAGAACATTGCCATGCTTGATGACACTACCTCAAATGGATATAAAATTGGATATACTGCCAAATATACCTGACCTGCTAAAGTCAACTGATTATATTGAAGTGAGGGTCGAGAATAACTGGAAGAGTGCTTAGACATGACAAAAACTTCAGATCTGATGACGAATGAAAACATATTTTATCCTTCAAAGAGGGAGTCCATAAAGAAGCAGGAAATCAGCTTGTCATTCAAACAGTAAGTCCACAAAAAAAGCAGGCCCTCTGGTACCAGATCAGCTCTCCAACACCAGGTATTGAAGAAGACATAGGAGCAGGAAATGTGATGGAGGCTATCCAAGCTGCCAGAGGTTACACTGGAGGCTATCCAATGTTTTTCAGGCGGTCATGCAATGGCCCTAACCGCATGTCCGCATGGGACGCCTAGGTGTCGCATGAAAATATTGGATTTTTACATTTTTTCCCCTGTATTGTTTAAATATTATAATAATTACCTATATTTTCCAAGGTTCTGGGTGCGCGCTGCGCGCATATGCGATGATGCGCCCCCAGAGGGAGATGCGCCCTTAGCCGGATCCGAGTCGGATCCGGGTAAAATCCGACCCGGATCCAGGCCTGTTTTAAGTTATTTAAATAACTTAAAACAGTGTTTTGTTTTTATTTTAAAAAAAAGGCCAAATTTTTATTTATTTTAAGACCTTATAAATTTTTCGTATAAAAATTTATACATTGGTCCATGAAAAGAGCTATATTATTTTTAATATAAGTTCCTCCCACTCTTTAGACTTCATATTTGTTTTAGACAAAATAAATCTTTATTTATAAACCAACCTTCTTTGTGTTTTTTGAATTCTATCGATGTGGGACTAAAAAAGTGTGGTTAAATAAATTATTATTATAAAGTATTTTTTATGTTGTAAATGTATTAAAGAAGGCCCAGCCCATTACGTTATTATTTTTTAAAAGCCTCTTGGGTTATTTATTATTTTCTTTTTATAAAAGCCTATCTTTTATAAGTTTAAAGAAAACCTAGCCATTTATAGAGCTATATTATTACGAAAATACCCCTAAATGGTTAACCGGTTTTTAAACCTTGGTGTTACAATGAATTATAGGGTGTTATAATAATTAATAAATATATGTATTATAATAATTTTTCTATCCAATATATTTTTAACTAAAAAATTTAATTAATATAATTTAGATATATAAAAAAATATTAATTTCCTATAGTTTTATAAATATTTACGAAAATGCCACTGGCGCATCTGAGCGCATATGCTCAGATGCTCCAGGTGGCGGCGCATCCGGAACCTTGATATTTTCAAAGTATTAGTAAAATATTACTTAGTTTTAAGAAAATATAATAGTAGATAAAGAGAAGAAAAATATAATATTTACCCTAGTATTTAGGGTTTAGGTATTTACCTTCAAAAGCAAAGGGTTAGGGAGTGGAAAGTTGGAGGCGGCCAGATCTGGACGATGTTTGCAAGAAGGCTCTGGAGAAGGCTGGAGGCGGCCAGATCTGGTCAGGTCGGGATTTCTAAAATTCTTCCTATCTTTTTTTATTATTATAAATGGGTAAATGGGTTAGGCGGATCCGGCCCGAATCCGCCTAACCCGCTCTAGCGCATGAAGGCAAACGCCTACATTCGCTGGAGCGCATGGTCGCATATGCGACGCCTAAGCGTTGCATGAAAAATCTGGACACTTCTAAGTGCTCTCTCCTGGCACATATATGGCAGGAGAGGAACAGGAGGCTCAAGACAAGTGTAGGAGATGAAAGCCTCACCCGGGGACTGTGGCACAAATGAAGTCAGGGCTATAGCCAGCTGGAGATCATATGCAATACAAGTCCACTGGTAATATATATATTCTCTAACTAAAAAGGATCAGGACCTTAAGGCTTAAGCCCGAGAGGTTTAAGCACATTTTTCATAAATGTTAGCTAAATCGTTCAGGGAAAACCTATTGTAAAAAATGTACTCTGGGCAAGGTCCAATTCATTTCTAATGAAATTTTAACCTTCCATAAAAAAAGTCCACAAAAATCTAGCAAGCTTCAGATAGAAGAAAACATGAAGAAAACATGCTCAATGTGTGAGAGACAACACTATAGCAGGAACATGCTTCCATAAATTATCGTCTGCCTCAATGTTTTTCAGGCGGTCATGCAGTCATGCGATGGCCATGACCGCATGGCCGCATAGAGAGCCTAGGCGCCTCGCCTAAAAATATAGGATTTTTTACATTTTTTCCCTGTATTTTTTAAATATTATAATAATTACCTGTATTTTCAAAATATTAGTAAAATAGTACTTAGTTTTAAGAAAATATAATAGTAGATAAAGAGAAGAAAAATATAATATTTACCCTAGTATTTAGGTTTTAGGTATTTACCTTCAAAAGCAAGAAGGTATGGAGGCGGCTGGAGGCTGGAAGGTTTTAGGTATTAGAGAGTGGAAGGCTGGAGGCGGCTGGAGATCTGGTCGGCCAAATCTGGACGATGCTTGCAAGAAGGCTGGAGAAGGCTGGAGGCGGCCAGATCTGTTCTGTAAAATTCTTTCTAAAATACCCCAACCCTAAAATTCTTTCTAAAATGGATAAATGGGTTAGGCAGATACGACCCGGATCCGCCTAACCCGCTCCAGCGCATGAAGGCAAACGCCTAGGCGTCGCATGAAAAAACTTGGTCTGCCTGAAGAATAAAAGAATGTGGTTGGAGAAGATCATCAAAGAATGCCAGAAGGAACACGGCTGGAAGAGGTGAGTGAAAAGAATAGAATACTGGGGATTTCAAAATACGTTTTAATTTTTACTTTTTTTTTTAAAAGCAATTAAATTTCATTAAAAAATAAGGCTAATTTTTACTTTTTTACTTTTTTACTCTTTTAAAAATTGAGTACATGGATTGGATAAAACGTTACATCTGCTATCTAGATCCACAGAATGCTCTGGCAGGAGACGTTTGGGTATCACTTTCAGATTTGTGATATGGATTGTGAGATCATAGAATGTGGGGAATATCCTCTTCAATATTTAATGAAATGCACTTAATTAAGAAGAACAAATAGCTCAAATATTGAGAAAATGCACTGAATTCCTGGGAATTCAATACCTGGAAGTTACTTGCTCCAGAAACTTGAGCTGGTGCAGAGCTATATAAACTATAAAGTTTTAGAATGTCTACCTTTTGTCTATTGTAATCTGAGCAAAGTCCACTTCGTTATATAATGAAATTTAACATTCTTTCTATTAATGTTATGAACAAAATGTAACCTTGGGGAATGGGGTAGGATTGGGCATGGGTCGGGTTTACCTAGACCCGGACCCGAGTTTTCAAATTGGGTTCGGGTTCGGGTCAAAACCCGGGAAGGTCAAAAAATATTGAACCCGGACCCGAACCCGGTTTTGATGTCGGGTTTGGTCGGGTTCGGGTTTAATAAATTGATTGAATATTTTGCACAAAAAACCTGTTGTTTAAATAATTTTTAAATTTTATAAAAATCAAATAAAATGGTTTGTGAAGATGGAGAGAGTTTGTGAAGATGGAAAGATCTGACGACGGTGAGGAGAGGTCCGACGATGGCGAGGAGAGGTCCGGCGACGGTGAGGAGAGGGCCGGCGACGGCGAAGAGGGAAAATGAAAGTGGAAGAGGAGAAGAAAATGAAATTAAGGTTTAAATTTTAAGATATAAAATTAACTAATTAAGGTTTATAAAAGATGAGAAATTTATAATTATGTATATTAATTTTTTTATAAAGTGTTTTATATGAAATTATATTAATTATTTATATTTTAATGAATATTTTATAAATTTCTTCGGGTTTCAGATGACGGGTTTGGTTCGGGTCAAACCCGAACCCGACCCAAAAAAATCGGGTAAAAATTACTCGGGTTCGGGTCGTTCGCATCGGGTTTCATGGCCGAAAATATCAACCCAAACCCGGACCCGACATGTTCAGGTTCGGGTTTGACCCGACCCACACCCACCCCTAAAATGGGGGATCCTTCTTAAAATGTTATTAATTACCTTACATACACTTTAAGGGGATTGAGATCTAACAGAATCGTGCTAACCGATTTGTTAAATCTTAACCATAGAAGTTTGAAGTTTCTAGAGACATTAGTTAACTATACATTATTAATTAATTACACAAAATACCAACTAATTATAATATCACCAATAGCCCCCCCCCCTCAAACTCATTTATATTCATCGATGAGGTTTGCCTTGAACTCCATAAATTACGTTGGCCTTATTGCTTCGGTCAACACATCAGATTTTTGTTTGGTATTTGGAATGTGATTTACTTCTAAAACCTTCTTCTCAACTCTTTCTCTCACAAAGTTGAAGTCAAGTGCAGCATGTTTGATTTTTGTGTGGAAAACTGGATTTGCAACCAATTGTGTTGCTCCTAAGTTGTCGCACCACAATTTATAGGGTTTATCAATCCTTATTGCCCATTTTACTTAGTAAGTTTGCCACCCAATCAAGCTCAGCAGTTGCTGCAGTGTTTGATCTGGACACTGTTGATTGCTTCTGAGAACACTAAACACCACATCATCATAGGCTGGTTCATATATATTAGGTAACCTGTTTGGCTCTTTCTGTCTGTCTCATCAGGGCCGAATCAGCATCATTGTATGCTGAAATATTACAGATACTGGATCTCCACAGCATAATTCCCATGTTTTGAGTACCTGGCAAATATTTGAGTACTCTCTTCATCATAATCCAGTGTATGTCCTTAGGTTTCTTCATGAACTAAGTCAGTTTATTTACTGCATATGAAATATTAGGCCTTGACATTGTTAAGTATTGCAAGGAACCTATGATCCTTTTGTATTCAGTGGCCTTCTCTATCACTTCAGCATCTGAAAAGAACTGATGATTATGCTATGCTGCATTGAGGTAAATATGGGTTTTAGATTTTGAAAACCATGTTTTCTCAACAAGTTGACTAAATGCAACTGTTGATCCAAAAATATTCCATCAACATGTTTTCTCACCCTTATACCCAAAAAATATTCTAAATCCCCAGTCTGACTACAAATTCAGACTTCAAGGCATCCGACAATTTCTCTAATTTTGCTGAGTTTAATTTAGTTATCACCATGTCAACTACATACACTAAAATGTAGATTATATCATCATCAATTTTCACAAATAATGAGTCATCAGATTGACAAGCTCTAAACCCCATGCTACTCAGAGATTGTTTCAGGCGCCTAAACCACATTCTAGACGCATGTTTCAATCCATGCAGTGCTTTCTTCAATATGCAAACATGTCTAGGTCTGGCCTCATCAAGAAAATCAGCGGACTGCCTATCATGAAGAAAAGCATTTACTAATGTCAATTTGTTGTATCTCCGAACCTCTGGAGACTACAATGGTGAGGACTATACTGATTGTTTTAGGCTTCACCACAGGACTGAAGGTCTCCACATAATCACGCATTCACACCCCTCCACTTGATTAGTTCCATTGGCCACCAACCTTACTCTAAGTCTCTCCACTGTCCCATCAGATTTTTCCTTCACTTTAAACAACCATGTTATTGATGACTATTCTGACATTATCAACAGATTTATGAATTAATTTCCATGTACCATTTCTCATCAGTGCATCATACTCCTCCTGCATAGAAGCTCTCCATTCTGAATCCTGTAATGCCAATTTCACAGAGTTAGGAACTTTTTTTTAGGAATACAGATTTAGGAACTTCTTAGTAGGTGTTATTAATAACACATACTTTGTATTTCTCCTTTTTGTTGCTGCTCTTGTGACTGGAACATGAACTGATTCTCCTTACAGACTCATCAGGCCGATATTCCTCATCTGATGTGGATTTGGAACTCACTGATGCTCTGTCATCAATTACTAAACCATCCGCTATTTCCTATTGCTCAAAAGTTGACCTGGTACAGAAGTTGCCCTTGATGTTGATGGAACATCTTTCTGATCAGACTCCTCCTTTGAGCTTTGTTCATACTGTAATGAGTCCTCTTCTGCCATATTTTTCTTAAACAGAAAATCACTCTCATGGAACACCACATCCCTTGATATCACTGTTCTTCCATCCTTCATATTCATAAACATATACCCTTCACAATTGACAGGGTATCCCAAAAATACACATTGAACATATTTGTCTCCCAACTTATTCTCCTTGTAGGGCCGGCCTCATGTTAGGGTAACATATGAAGCCAAACACCCTTAGCTTAAAGCAAAGTTTCCTATGCGTGTATGTGTTCATGCGATAACCAAACGAGCATATAAGTATATGTGTGCATATACACTCATATACGTAAATATACGACCTGTTATATTTACATGTAATTTTCTAAAATATCACTAATATTTCCATAACAAATGAATGATATGATATATCAAATTCTAACACAGTAACACCCACCTGAAATTAAATCAGAATGGAGAAAAGTCAGAAAACAGAAATGATGTTTGGAGACTGGAATCGCTAAAAAAAGAATGGAAAAGGAGGCTGGAAGTCTGGAAAGATGAGAGCTTACAACAGGATGCGAGCTGGAAGCCTGGAAACGTGGAGAAAGGTGCCTGGAACAGCTACGCAGCAGTATGCGAGCAGAAAAGGAGGCTGGGCGGCAATAGGCGTTCTTTACAGTCTGGAATCTTTTAATGGGAGTAAAAAAACCATATGCGGTTTTTACTCCCAAAAATACTCTTATTTTTATGTTTTTATCTGAGCAAAACCCATCTATACGACCTGTCGACCCGATCCAGACCCACTAAGCGCATAGAACACCCATGCATGGGTCTGGAAAAATACATGGTCGTTTATGCGGAGCATAAACCTCGCATGGGAAACCTTGGCTTAAAGTACTCGGTTGCTTTATGATGGAGTGCTTCATAAGGGGAAATCCCACCTAGAGTTTTTGTGGGATTTCTGCTGTAGAGACTAGAGATATGGTATTACCATAAATGCATAGTTCCAAAAATGTTCTTCTAAGCCAACATATCAATGCCTTCTCTCCACCTTCCCCATCTAAGGGTGTGTGTGGACGTCTTACACGATGAATAATTCCATTACTTCTTAGATAAGTGGATAGTTTCGGAAATTCTTAAGCATTGCCACTCTGTATTGTCTTGATTTTACAATTATATTGCCTCTCTACTAACTTCTGAAACTGCATAAAACAATCCTCAACCTCAGATTTTCTTTTCATCAAGAACAGCCAATTGTAGCTAGTGATGCATCTACAAAATTAATATAGCATCTATAACCTTCTGAAGAATCAATGGGTGCAAGCCCCCACACATCAGCAAACACAAACTCTAGATCATAAACAGTGAATCTTTTTGAATGTTTTTTTAGATTTTGTAATACAACAATTCTGACAAGGTTCATGAATTGTTTTTACATCGGAAACTACTATCATTTTGAAGTGAGATTCTCTTCACAAAAATGAGATTCTTAGATTTTTTTTTTTTTTTTTTTTTTTTGAAGCAATTAAATTTCATTAAAATAAGGCTAATGTCAAGTTTACAAAATAGAGAATAGAAATAAAATAGAAGTAAAAAAGAAATGAGCAAAATGCTCATTGACTCTCTCCCATTAGCTATGTAGTCTAGTTATACAGTAACTAGATACGCTGCCTCAGAAGGTTGGTCTCCCATACTTCCATCATAGATATCTCCAAAGGGTGACAACAGCTCTTCTTGTAATACACTGAATCAAAGGAGAGACTGATGTCTTTAATGACCTCCTTAAGGACTACCTCAGGAGGTCTACTAATGTGCTGCCTATACCTTTTATTTCTTTCCGTCCATATATGCCACGACAAGCACCCAATAGCATTCCATATTAACCCCCAAGGGGGGGAGTGGCGCGTAATCTTTTGTGCTGCTTCCGTCAGATCCCCCAATCTAATATCTGGACTTGATTGGGTAGGAATTGGAATATTCATTATTTTCCAGAAAGCGAAATCCAGCTGTTCCGCCAACGAAATTAAGAGAGATCTGGAATAAGAACAGTTAAAGAAAAGATGACTCCTAGTTTCATCTTCCAGATTACACAATAAGCAAGCAGGAGGTACTTGTACTCTCCAATTTCTTAATTTCCTGAACGTATTTAGATGATCCCATTTCACCCTCCACAAGAGAATAGAGAATTTTGTCGGCATCTTCGACCAAATTCCCTCAGCTAACATGTCTTTATGCTTTCTATCTCTAATACTTTCCACTATTCCCCCCAATTTATTTATCGGACTATCAGATCTCCACATAATCGTACTATTCGCTCTACAATCCAAACATTTATCCACTAGGTTTCTTTCTGAAACAAAAGCTTTCCAAAAATGCGAATCTACAGTAGGTCTGATTTGTATATCATTAAACGCCTTTCCTTTAATATACCTATCTTGGATCCATTTTACCAGAATAGAATCGCTCTTATCCCAGTCCTTTGAAGCTCTTTTAATATTGGTTGCAGTGGTGATGATAGGAAGGTCCCTAACCCCTAGACCCCCTTTCGACTTGGGAAGGATCATTTGGGCCCACGGGATCCCTTTCCTTCCATCCCATATAAATCTATAAGCCAACCTTCTCACCTTCTTAGCCACAGAATCAGGGATAGCCATACCTTGCGCCCAATAAGTATACTTTCCGGCTATAATCCAGTTAACTAATTGTATTCTCCCTCCATAGGAAAG